>WNYF01000127.1:0-89759 GCA_021396225.1 Sporothrix inflata | reverse complement strand
AAAATAACGCTAAAGAAAGGGGGAAAAGGAATGTGGTAACGGTTGGCCCCAATTTTTCCCTTCCCTCCGCCCCCCCCCCCCCCCCCCCCCCCCCAATATCACAATGTCGTTGGCCGAGGCCACCCTCTGCCGGCTCTGCAGCGCCGAATTGATTCCGATCCGTGACAAGCCGCACACCACTCAACTTCACCGCCCCAACGCGGCTGCTTTCCTGGATCGGACCGATGGCTGTGCCTTGTGCGACATCATCCGAGACAATTGGTCGCTCGAGCTTTCGGGGCGCAGACGTCGCTGTAGATGGCCCGGAGGACACCTCCGCAATTGCCATAACAGTGATTCTGAGGGAAGTCCGCTAGCTCGACTCGGGAGTGTCATGGGCACTCGTCCGCGTTGAATCAAGGACACCACATAATAGCAGGCTACGCATCGAGGAGTTTTCCATTACGACATGCAGAATCAACTGTAAGTCACCAATACGCTCCTGAGACGCCGCCTTTCGCCTTGCCTAACACGTGAACACACAGCACGTGCTTCGAACCGCGGAATCTGGTCACCTTCAGGAAGCTCGGTACCTGAAAAGCTGATCACCATCCGGTCCTGGCTCGGAAGGTGCATGGCACACCACGTACCTGCGATACGCCGGAAATTACGACGGGATTTCTGCCGAGGCGGCTGCTCTACGTCGGTTCATCGGAGTGTAGGCTCGTCGACACAAAAGAGACTCCTCCGTTGGACACGAGATATGTCGCTCTCAGTCACTGCTGGGGGCTAGCTCTGCCCATCCGAACGCTGAGGGAAAACCTGCATCGTTTTCTCGAGATCATCCCACCCGACGCTCTTCCCCAGACGTTTCTGGACGCCATCATGATTGTCCGGGCCCTGGACATCCGGTACCTGTGGATCGACTCGTTGTGCATAGTACAAGATGACCACGCCGACTGGGAGGCTGAGGCGGCGAGGATGAAGGACATATATGCCGAGCGCGTGCTCACCATCTCAGCCTCCGATGCGTCACAGGGAAATGAGGGCTGTCTCCGGCCGCCGGTCCGCGCCTCACAAGCGCCGCTGGGCCTCTTCGCTATCCGGGGAGGATATCTGGGCGAGATTTCCGAGCTGGTTCGGCTTCAAAAGGGGCATACTCGTGATGAAACCAGGCGCACCGTCCTCAATTCGAGGGGGAGGACGTTCCAGGAGCAGGTCCTCTCGCGCCGGGTCCTTCACTGCATGGGCGTCGAGCTACACTGGCAGTGTTCTACCTGCTACGAGACTGAGCCAGGGGCTGTCTTCGATATGTCGCACGAGGGCAGGGCGACCGTCGGAGACCTCCACCGACTAAGCGCCAGCTCCTCGGGGACACCGTACGAGTTGATCTGGTGCGACTGGATGGCACAGTACTCCAGGAGAAACTTCACTTTCTGGAAGGATCGGCTGTCCGCTCTCGGCGGTGTCGTGCAGCACTACCAGGACATCAGCGGAGATCGACCCATCCTGGGCATGTGGGAGAGGTCATTTCCGCAGGGACTTCTCTGGGTACGTATGACCGGCATCCCCAGCGACAACGGATCAATCGTCGGCCTCCCGTCTTGGTCGTGGCTGGCCTGTCCTGTGGAGGTGGGCTTCGACATCTGGCGGTCGACGATACGATCGACTCCGAGGGACTTTGTCAAGGACCCCGCGTCAATCGTTAGATGGGATGTCACTTGGTAAAACACACCTTTTATATCGGCTATCACGTCCGCCCAGCTAAAACTGAGAGGGCCGACGAAAAACATGATTCTGGAACCGACCGGGGAAACCGAGGGCTTGAGCACGACGTTCTTTACAGTGGAGAACGAGAGTCCTGGTCGTTCAGGGCCTGAAATCACTTCCCTAACATGCACAGGCCAGCTTGACTCCGGGCCAAGGGAGTCAGCCGTTCAGCTCAAGTGCCTCCTGAAAGGCCTTGTGCTTCTTAAGACACCGTACTCATCCCCTGGATAAGCCCATCAAATCAGCCACTCTCAGGTGTCATGGCACCTGCCTACCGGCCCTGGGCCATTCCCCTTCTCAGCAAAATCAGCAGCGACTTATTTCTCCTTGATCGCCATACTCAAATAACAAGATTTGGAAAGGATGCATATAACCTACAGAAATCAACAGTCGCATACATAGCCCAACTAGTGTTTTCACCAACGATCGTCTTTCTAAAAGCAACGGACAATTCAACTAGTGAAATCGCTGGCTGGGTAGCATGGGCCTTTGAGGTATTCACGTATGAAGAAACCGTGGAGATATGGGACGCAGTTTCATATAAAAATACCATGCTGAAAACCGTAACAGCACAAAAGATCAAATAGAGCTCGCATACTCGACAAAACAGCAAAAATGACAAAAATGACAAAAATGATCGTACACATAGAACACACGTTTCTTGCTGTGCATCTACGACCGCTTCGACGGCCGCCCGCCCCATTTCACCATTCCAGAAATGCCCAACTGGATCTGGGACGTCACCTGTGAAGCAACCTGCGATGCTTTTTGAATTTGTCGGAGGCTGCGTCGACGGCCGTCCATACCGTCTGGACCCTCTAGCTCTCCTACCTCCTGGACCACCACGGTAAATCCTTTTCCTTTTTCCTCCCCCCTCTTATTTAAGGAAGAGCTGTTCCCCGAGTCCCAGGTCATAGCTCGGCGAACAATTCGTTGCATCGACGTTGCTACTGCTACCATTGGAGTTGACTTCGGCTGTAGCGGGGCTTCTTTTGTACCATTACCGCCACTGCCGCTGCCGCTGCCGCCATGTACGTCCGTGGTAGCTGAATTTGCCACTGTCTCCTCTGGGTCTGGGTGTGGCTCTGGTGACGGCATGGCGGTAAGCTGCGCGTGGATGCGTGCTGGTGTGATGCGCAACAACCGGTTTGCAAACTCGTGGTACGCCCCTGTCGGGTAACCTGCCGCGTTGTAGATATCGGACAGCACGTACGCTGTCCACGCGTGCACCCAGGCAAGGATCACATCCTGCTCGATCCAGAACCATTCTTTGTGAGGTTTGTTGCACAACGTGCAATGAGCGGTCATCTGCCGATGTCGAAGAGATGCTTTCACCAGGGCTTCTGCCTTGAAGGCACCTGGAAACATGGTGCTAACGAACACAGGCTCTCTTTTGCCTTGGACTGCCACTTTGCTGCAAGGAGTGGCCTGCCAGCGCTTCTTGATTTTCTTTTGGGCTGAGAAGCCAATCTTGAATAGGCCGCTTCGGTGCGGGTCGCGGAGCACATAGAGCCGGCCCATCCTTCGGGTGTGTTGTGCGTAGCCAGACTGCATGGTCTCGATGATATGTAGGTAGTCTGTTCCGATGTAGCAGTCCTTGCTGCTTTGGAAACTATTGTCCTTGCTGCTGGCATACATGTCGACGGCATGCAGCGGCATAGCAGCCTCCAGAAGCTGTGGAGTTGCTAGAAAGTCGTCGTCTTTCGCCTCGAGCTTGTCGGATTCGTCTGCCGTGATCGCATCAGGAGATGGATCGTTGGCTGCCGAGACACTCAATTTCACTAGGGGCTCTCGTCTCTCGTCTTGAATGGAAGGTTTGGCCGGTATGGATGGCTGCTGCTTCTGCTGCTTCTGTGGCTTCTTCTGACCGAAGCTAAGCCTTGTTCCCGAACCAGTTCCTGAAATTGACCGCAATCGCGTTCCCGACGTCGAGCACAACAACCTCTCGCCGGGTGTCGGTGTTGCGGGTGGGGTTGGACCATCATCAACCAGCAATACCGGCGCCAGATTCGTGTTGCTCTCGGCGCCGTGAGTGCTCTTGGCCGGAATTGTGAAGTCTATGACCCTTCCCGTCTGAGGTGTGGTACTCGGCGTGACAGTGCGCGAGTGGCGCGGTGTTTCGTACAACAATGAACTATCGGAGAAGGAGGATACAGTGGAGGCGGTGCCGTCGTCGTCGTCGCCGTCCTCACTGTCTTCGTCTTGCTTTTGGTATTGCTCTTGGGATTGCTCTTGGTCGCGATGGGCGGTATTGACCCGCTCTTGCCATTTCGCCACCGCTTTCATTGGCTTAAGCTTGTGCTGGTAGCAATGCTGTAGATCGATAAAGTTCCCGAGGTTTATGAAGAACGCCTCAGCCAGGGAAGTTGGGTTTTCTTCATCTTCGTCTTCCTCGTAGACACTAGCCAGCAGAACCAGCTCGGCTAAGCTGTGACTGAGCTCCTTGCGTTGTTTCCGTGAATTATGCAGCGATCTTTTGCAGCGGACTTTGCGCTTGGTGATGCCAAAACAAGTATTCTCTTTGATCCCGTCCAAGAAATCATTCTTTTGGCCAACGAAGCTGCATGGATGGAGAATGGCTTTGATTCCATCAAAATTGAGCGGCTGCATCTCGTCTGGAGGGAGGAGGTTTCGTATTCGTCTTGATTATCTTTGTTGATTTGTATCTGTTGAAATATGAATAGCTATATTTTCAATAAGATAACTGGTGTCGTTGTCTTTTTTCTTATTTATATCAGCATTCAATAACGAAGGACTGCCCAAGTCCCAGCAAAATGACAAGAAGAATAGGAGTGGCTGGGATGGGGTCCGTCTGAGTTGCAACCCCTAATTCCCTGCATGGAGGTGAGGCACATCAAGTTCTGCACGTACAAATCTTACACTCCCCGACGGGCTTGCCGAACAGCCGCGTATATTGCAAGGCTCTGTTTTTTGTGTTTATGAGCAGCGAAGACCCAAGTCTTAGATACGTGCATGGGGTGGTACCCACAATAGCTTTGATCGCCTTGCACCTTGTACTAGCCGGGGTCATAGCGAAGGAGTTTGTTTCGGGGCAAGAATACGGGCAGCTCGTTCGAGGTGCGGGCTGAATAGGGGGTGCTGTTGGAAGTTTCAGAGAACTGACTGAATATTCCCCTCGAGCTCAGACCATACGGAGCACCCCGTACTTCTCTGTAGATATCATTTTTCTCGTCTAGCATTTCAGTGAACCGATTTCGATGAACAGAGATAATACCTTTATTCGAATATCAAAGGCCCGCGTTTTGTTTTTCGAGATCAGCTAATCCCCAAGGCGCGACGGCCCGCTATTCAGCTGAAGATCCATGGCTGTTTTTGTACATATTGCCCAGGAAAGCGGGCGGTAAGCCTCGCGGAGCATCTGTGCGCTTAGGTCGTATTGCACCATCACCCAAATAGGCAAGCGACCGACCAGCCCCTTTGTCCACACTACGACGTACTCTTTCGCAGGGGGGTAAATGGCTTACGCTCAAAGGATTGTACTCCGTATTCCGTACTTTCCCCGTATCTCGTGTGTGTTTGCTCTTTTCCTTCAGTTGTTTTCTTCCATGTGCATTGCCCGCCACTTTCGGCAGCTTCCTCTTTAGGAAACCGTGCTGGTCACAATGTTCTGCCGCTATTGACCGATCTTGATCCCGGCCTTGGACCTCGTGAGGGTCGTAATCGTAACAACGGCACTGCCAGTTCTCTCCTATGTTCACCTGTGTTCTCCTATGCCTGCCTGTGATCTCCTGCGATAAACTGCGTCCGCCTGTGCTTGGGTGTTTAGCGCCTGTATCAGAGTGTGTGGCTCCGGTGCCTGGCACCCAAAGTCGGCCTGGGATTGACAGGGGACAAATGAGGGTTTTCGTCTTTTTATAGCAGCCCATCACAAAGACGAAAAACCTCATTGGGAATTTCCCTCTTCGGAGTTGCACCTGTGCTGTCCCTGCTCTAACCTGCTTATTGGGTGTGCTCTCGTGTGCCTGCCTGTGCACCCTGTGTTCTCTGTGCACCCTGCGCCTCCTGCCCTCTACCATCATACGCCGGCAAAGCCACAGAGTTTTATTTTACGCCACCCTCCGAGAATGAGAATCTGTTTATCCACTCTGCACAGCCTCTCGTCATACACAGTATGTATCGTACCACCGTTCCAATTGGCGGTTCCTCATGTTGGTAGATTCGTGCGTCAGATCCTAATATTGGTGAAGTCGCCGTCGGTCATTCGTCGCCACGCTACCACCGGGCGAGTCCGTGTGTGTACATATGTATGTGCGTTCCTTTTTTCTACCGTCCCCAACCAGCAATAGCCACGGCCATCTGTCTCCGCCCGCTCAATGGCACAGCCATGATAGCAACCGTGTGCGGTTCACGGCATTGGACTGTCAACCGGGCTGTGCAGGCCTTCGCCAATGAGGAGGTTACAATCATGGAAGGCTGAACCGCCGATCGTTGTTTGTGTGCGGGAGAATGGCGGTATGCCGGACCGTGTGGACTGTGCTGTCTCGCTATGAAGCTATGACGTAAAAGCATTAAGCCTTGACGTGGCGGGCCGTTGCCGCTGAAGCACATCATGTTTCATGCCCCCGTTTGTTGGGAAGTGTCGAATATGGGTCTGTGACCTTGCGGCGCCTAAATTCCAGGGGCCGCGCGTAGTCGACCGGGGTTGAGGACTTTTGAGTCAGGAGGCTGCCTCAGCTGCCTTGAAATAGTGGCCTCCCTCTTCACTGTGCGGCACGCAAAAGAACTAATTAGGCAGATACCCCCGGAGAAAGGAGTGCTTAAAAGGTTTGGTATTCCAGTTGGTGGATTTTTCGGATTGCCTGTCAAAACCCCGAGCAACTTTCTCATTAACTTTACATTTGCAGCCCGGCCTTTCAGTGAGCTTTCAACCCAGACTCAAGTCGGTCTTTAGCCCCCTCTTTGTTGCCAAGTCGACCTTGCATAATCATTCCCAGCTATGGGAGACGAAAGAGAATCTGTCATCGCACTTGACTCGGCGGCGTTGGATGCACTCAACAGCCCCAGGGCAAAAGCTCTCCTCGACACTATCGACAGTCTCCGGGAGCTTCAGCTTGACGATGTTGTCGACCTGCCTCAAATCGTCGTGGTCGGTGACCAATCTTCAGGAAAGAGCTCCGTCTTAGAAGCCATTTCTCGTGTCCGCTTTCCTACCAAGGGCGACCTTTGCACTCGCTTTGCCACAGAGTTGGTGCTTCGGCGAGACCCGAAGACGAGAATTGGCGTCACGATCGACCCTGCTGAAACATCCGGCTCTCCTCAGCAGTTCCACCGCACCAGCTTCAACAAGGATGCTCTGGCCGAAATCATCAGCGAAGCCACAGAGAAGATGGGAATCCGCCGTGGAAGCACAACAGGCTTCTCTCAAGACATCCTGCGCGTGGAAATTTCCGGCCCGGACATCTACCCTGTCACCCTTATCGACTTGCCAGGTTTCTTCCATTCTGAGACGTCTGATCAAACAACAGAGGACAAGGAGATCACAGAACGGCTCGCTGAACACTATATGAAGCAACCAAACAGTATTATCCTGGCCGTCGTGTCGGCGAACCACAACCTTGCTGGCCAGATAGTCATTCAGGAGGCCAAGAAGCATGATCCTAAAAGGGAGCGCACGCTCGGCGTGATCACCAAACCCGACCTTGCGGGATCGCAAGACGCGAAAAACTGTTTACAGCTCGTCAGAGGCGAGGAGAGCAAGCACAAGTTGGAATTAGGTTGGTACGTTCTTCGCAATCGACCGGAGGGCGAGGAGAACATGAGCGCGGACGACCGAGATGCCGAGGAGGACAAATTTTTTCGGACGGGCGCGTGGTCCAGCATCGCGCCGACCAGCTGCGGCATCACGTCCTTGCGAAAGAAGCTCAGCAGGGCACTTCAAGAGCACATTCAAAGGACGTTGCCTGGCGTGATTGGAAAAATTGAGAGCAACCTGTCCACTCGCCAGCATGCTCTGGATCAGCTCGGAAAACCCCGCTCGGAGCTCGAGGACCTGCGGGTATATCTGCTCGACATCGCGGAGAGGTTCCAGCGTCTAGCGTTTGATGGCGTCGATGGGCACTACGGTGACGATTTCTTCGGCGGCCTTTACGGTGATCGGGAGAACCGGAAGCTGCGGGCTTTACTCAGGAGGCTCAACAGCGCTTTCTACGCGACGCTGGTCACCAAGGGAATGGATCGCGAGATTGAGTGGGAAGATGACAGGATTCCGTCCCTCGATGGGGGCTTTAGCTGGATCCGGGACGGAGATGAGGTGCCTGAATACCTAGAGTCGTACCTCGACCTCTTCGACGGATTTCCAGAGCCCGCGACAATCTCCGAGACGGACCTCTGTGAAGAGCTCGAGAAGCTGGCGGCGGCCAACCAAGGAACCGAGTTCCCCGGTCTGCCCAACGGCAAGCTAGGCTTCCAACTCTTTAAGAGGCAGGCACGGCCATGGGGCGGCATTGCCTATTTCTACCTCGACAAGGTCATCGACTTTGCCAAGTCCTTCGTGGAGGAACTATTCATCTACATCATTGGGGCCGACAGGCAGACTGCTAACGCTATCTTGCTACTCTACGTCGGTAATTTCTTCGAGGATAAGCGGAAGGTCCTGAAGGACAAGCTACAGGAAATTCTCCGGCCGTATGTGTCTGCATATGGCTCGGCGCTTGACGCGGAATTCTACGCCACACTGTCGACAAGGACTATTGAACGAGAGGCGGGGCGGGTCGCAAGCCTACTCGAAGAGAGGTTTCCGGCGGCCTTCACCGAGAAGGGTGGAAAGGGTCTTACTCGCGAAAATGTGGAGCTGGCGATCCGCAATGCGGAGAAGGCCAGGGCCGGCGAGTTCGGCACTGAAAAAGTTGTCGACATGACGATGACACACTTTCAGGTGCGGACACTGCCTTGTCGCTATCAGCTAATATACGTGAGGATGTGCTAACGCGTGCTCCATAGATATCCCTCAGAACATTTGCCCAGAACGTGATGAACTTGGCTGTCGAGAATTGCCTCATTTCTGACCTTCCCGCCATTTTGACACCATCGATGGTTGTTCGGATGAGCGAAGAGCGCCTGAAAGAACTCGCCTCCGAGTCCGAAGACGTTCAGGTGCAGAGACAGGTGCTTCAGAACAAGGTCAATATGCTCCGAGCGGGCCTAGAGGAGTGTCAAAGGTCTCGCCAGCACGAGAGAACAGGTGCGTCGACTATTCTTACCCGCCGACCAAGAGCCAGCTATCGATTGGCGGCTGGCT
Organism: Sporothrix inflata; assembly: GCA_021396225.1. Lineage (NCBI taxonomy): Eukaryota > Fungi > Ascomycota > Sordariomycetes > Ophiostomatales > Ophiostomataceae > Sporothrix > Sporothrix inflata. The sequence goes on along the minus strand of WNYF01000127.1, from coordinate 80,752 downwards.
AACGCTTAGACTTAATTAGTGCTTCCCGAAGCCTTCCTGAACGCCTCATCCTCGACCCCAGATGAGCGGTCGCCGTCGAGGACGTCTCCGTAATGTTACGATTACTGCCCCCACGAGGCCTAGGAAGAGATCCAAGGCGGCCAGGACTGGCAAGACGAATAAACAGGATACGGTGGTATACTGGGCTAAAAGGGAGATATACAACGAAACGGGTATGAAGTTGTACATAGCCGGGTATGGGTATGAAGTTTAAGAGGAAACTTCATACAGGAATGAAGTTTGGAAATGAAGCTGTATGAAGTTTGTTTGGTGTATAAGACTGAGGCTTCCTCCTAGCTAACCTAGATGGAAGACTAGGTCGTTACCGCTTGTATGAAATAGAAATCTACATCAGCCTCTATTCCTGTGTCCTTTATTGACTACAAGTACTCCCCTTTTACAGCACTCTTGTATGAGCAGTTGATACACCTTATCATTGTTCTTATCAAACACACTTCCCTAGCCTAATCGCCTAGCAGAACTCTTGTCTATTTTCATAGAAGGTGTTTTGTAACACGTAACAGTTGTCTACAGGTAGGACACGGGATCTAGCAAGATCCTCAAGACCCGCAACTCTGACACCCGAGCAAGAATTGCTTACCCCCAAAAGCACAGCGCATCCGTCCTCCGTGTCGGCAGAGCAGTCTGGCTCATCGCCGCACCCACAGCTCGCCAAGTTATCCCCAGAGCTTCTACTACGACGAGGACGGATCCAAGCTTACCCTAGTCGACCGCATGTGTCATATTTTCAGAGATCCTGCAAGAGGACTCCTCACACCTGAAGAGCACAGGTTGAGATATGAATTTATGCACAATGGAAGTGAAATGCTCGATGTATTTTGGCGTCACTTGGGCCTGATTTCTTATAGAGAAATACATCTACGCGTAACTGTTTATTCCTTTGCGTCCTGCAAGAATACGATAGTGGCTGTTTGTCGAAAGACAACGACGGGGCCTACTCTACGCAGTAAAATCGCATCTTCGGGGCAGGGAAAAAGCTTGGCTATTTAAGTGCTCCTGAGCAGTCTGATCAGAGGCAAGCAATAGCCAATTGAGTCACCGTTGTCTTTGTGATATGACTTTTGTAGTATTGTAGCTTGTGACCTAGTAAAGGGCCCTGGCCCGCCTACAACCTTGTCATATGTTGATATTATTCGTTTATCCCTGCCACAAATACCTCCACAAGGTCGGCAGTGTCAGTGTGCGCTGTCCGGTTATCACCATTATTGACTTACGAGGCCTAGTTGTAAATGGAAATGTATTAATCGAACACAGGTGCACCGCCAAGTTCGTGTGCTCGCCCTATCTGGTAAAATCGCTGGTATAGACCACGATCACAAAGCTTGGGATAGCCGGATCACTGTGGTTCTGTCCACCTAGCTTGGGAATCTCGCTGTTCTCGAAGCCAAGCCACGACATACGAGGTCATAACCGACGTTGATGCTATCAAAATACATCGTCGTAGCGGTACCTCGCCATATGCCAAACTGCCGATCCACCGGTTGGTCATAAGGAGCTCATGATATGTCTCGATATTCCCAACATGACCTGCGGTCTCACAAATCCCTGGCAAGTGGCGAAGTGGCTTACAGCATTGATCGGATGGTAAGCCACCTAATTCACTGTACAAGGCTTGACAGCTATATTCCGAACTGGGAAAGGGGTCAGGTATGTCGAATCCAAGTAGCAATCCAGTCTTGAGTAGAAAACTAATTTAGCTCGACAATTCCATGTTGACTCTTTACATACATGACCGTGTTCCTAGTCCAGAAAACCCCGTTTCAAGGTGTGGCCACCAAAGTGAACAACCTCAAGACATACCTGGCCCACGCTTTATGAAATATGGTCCCGGAGATGAGAGCACACAAGTGACACCCATCTTCAACAGCAAGTATCCGGTCTCGAAATTATCCCCTGTGGATCTACCTTGCTTCTTCAGGGCGGGTGTTATCGCAATGCCGATATATTGTCCTGGTTCCGGTGTCTCCTCACCCATATCCGCTGCCATGCAATCTGGGTCAAATGGAACCAGGTCTCCCGAAGGAGGGAAAATCCAGTCAACAAGCGCCGCTTGCCTGAAGATCTCCTGGTCGAGAGTAATAGACGTCTCGATTATACTTCGGAGAGCGTTTGAAATGCCCTCGTCTAAATTTCGCACGAAAGGATTTATGACGTCAAAAACCTGTTCGGAAAAGTTGGAGCTAAAGTCCTCCACAAGCTTCTGAGAGTCGGTCTGATCATCATCCTCCATGGACCCCAAGATGAGAGCCGAGGTAGTGGCCTTCCACATCTGGAATCTTCGTTTAGCCTCGGGTGCTATTGGTATCTCTGCACCGGATTCATCGTAACAAGTAGCTAAAGTGGCTTATAATCAGCGTGTGGTAGACTCAGGAGAATATAGAGGACACATACATGGTTGCAACACCTGGTATACATCAGTAATTGAGCTTTTCAGCCTCGGAGCCCAACAAAATTTCTCAAAAACTTCGCCCACGAGCAGCCTCCAAAGAAACGCCTGAATCACGATTGGCCCTCTTGTCTCTGACCGAAGATAGATTAGATAGTCATCGGACCGGGGCGTGGTTTCGTGCATATACTTCCAGAAATCGCCGGCTGGAAGGTTTCTGGACTGTCCATGTGATTTTCCCTCAAAATATTGTAGGGAGAAACTTCGAATGCTGAAGCGTAGCTGCTGTACCGATCTGGTTAGGTCACTGTCGGAGAGTTGGTGCAGTACCGTTTCCTGGGACCGGAGCTGATCTAGCTGTGAAGTTGCCTTCTTCCACTTCTTACGAATATCCTCCAGGTTCGCAGTGGTCTTCCGTAACCTGTCCAGCGTCTCATGTAGCTCCTTTTGAAGGGCTATTTTCTCGTGTTTGTCCTGTTGCAAGCCACCCAGGGCCACCGTGTTCTTCTGTAGTTTGTTCTGCGCCTCTTCCAGGTCCTTTTGAAGGGCCGCTTTCTCGTGCTTTTCCTGTTGTAGCTCCCGCAGGGCAGACCGGACAGTTCTCATCTCTGCCGACAGAGCATCGACTCTGGCGGGCAAATCATCCCAAGGGGAACCTTCCCGCTGCTGGATAATTGCTTGCTCGGGTTGCTCAAGCCGTCTTGGTGCCCGGGGTTTCAATGATTCCTGGTCCTGAGTTAGCGATGACGGGTAAGGACCGATCGGGTTTCGCTCGACTGGTTCGGGCCGTCCTGCTATTCTCGCACTTGCTCTGCGCTGCGGGACGTCTGTGGAGCGCTTGGTGGGCCGCAGAGCCGCGGTTTGTTTGGATGCATAGACCCCTCTGCCTTCATCGGCATGGTCCGACATCATAGTGTCGCGAGCGGTGACCACGCCTTTGACATTGCCAGGTGCTTTCCCGAGAGCTGATGTCGTTCTTTGTGTGGCTTGTTCCGGGGTTTTCTTTGGCTCTGTAGAGCCTTGGACGGGTTCTGGTTGCGCATCCATTGTGGTGGCTTGGTCGGCAATGCTTGCTCGCTTTCCTGTAATAAAGGGTCTGAAAAAGTCCATGTCTCGGAAGGTTTGAAGGCATTGATGATACCGTTCTTGAGCGACGTGAGAAGTGCTGCTAAGGGGATTTTTAAAGGCCAATTCCTTTTGACACACTTGGACAGTTGAGAAGCCGCGTCCCACACGGAGGTTTGTCACGTCTTACCGTAAGTAGTATATCGCCGGCAACCCACGCACCTTTGCATGCCTTCCTGCCCCTGTGTTTCAAAAGTAATCCAAAGAGGGGTTCGACCAATGATGTTGTGTAATTCGATCTGACAGAGTTTATCATGCGGCAAAATGCGCCGCACGGCAAAAGGACTTCCGAACGCACCAAGAGGTGCCACACTCCTTGATAAAGGAGAGCAGATGCCAAACTCGACACGTCCAGGTGAACACTAGTATGTGCTTCGGCAACTGACACCTGATGCAGAAACCAGGCTATCCCGCTCCATAATTCCTTGAAGATTGTCTTTCGCACAGATTCCCGGAGAATCAAAATCAGCTTATCTCAACAACGTCACGCTCGGTCTTCCTCATTTGCAATGTCGTTCAGACCTAGCCTAAGCGATAGGCTGAAACAGCTCAGCGTGGTTGACGATGATGCTGAGGTCGAGGATAGTCTTGTGATTGGCATTGACTTTGGAACAACGTAGGCAGAGATCGAATAAAGATTCTTCCCGCAGCATCATTGAGCAGTGTACTGACTTTTATCTCGTGGTAGGTACTCCGGAGTGGCCTGGGCGACAAGGATCGACTTCGAGAACAACCAGATCAACTTCATTACTTCTTGGCCCGGCAATGGCCGTGAGGAAGGCAAAGTCCCGACGGAGCTCTGGTACGATGACGACGATGAGCTAGTCTGGGGTTACGAGGTCCCTGCCGACGGTGACCCTTTCCGCTGGTTCAAGCTTCTCCTGCTTCGCACCGAGGATCTCGACCCGGAGCTCCGCGAGTCCGACTTTGTGATCCGGACAAAGAAAATGATGGAGGAATCTGGCAGAACGGTCGTGGGTCTGATTACTGACTATTTGCGTCTGCTCTGGGAGCATGTCATGTCGACGATTGAAAGAGCGCGTGGAGAGACTGTCGTCGAAGCCCTTGCCATCCACGTCGTCATCACTGTGCCGGCAATCTGGAAGGGCTATGCAAGAAAGGCCATGAGAGACGCCGCCGCGGAATCTGGCATCCTTGACTCGCGCTTGGCAGGGGCCACAAAATTGACCTTTGTCCCCGAGCCAGAGGCCGCTGCACTGTCAACACTCCTTGAACAGGGCAGCGGCGTTCAGCCAGGCAATGTCTATATAATCTGTGATGCAGGGGGTGGTACCGTGGTAAGTGCATCCTGGCTTCTTATCTTTGAATAGCGGCTAATTAGGAGTCAAGGATCTCATCACCTACGAAGTAACGAGCACGAAACCCATCATCCTACAAGAAGCCGTGGAAGGAACAGGTTAAGCTTCCCCGGCGTGTCTCAACTCCATGAGTCAGAGTAGGAAAAGGCTAACAATCATCGCGCTCACAGGTGGGCTGTGTGGCGGGATCTTTATCGACCAGACGTTTGAGCACATGTGCAGTGGCCGCCTCGGGTCTAAATGGGAACGACTGAGCAAGACAGGAATCCGGGAGATCATGAAAAATGAGTGGGAATACGGTATCAAGACGCAATTCAAACGAGCTAAAACAAGGAAGGAAGAGTATGTCGTCTCGCTACCCGCAGAGGCATTCAAAGGTCAAAGCGCCTCGAATCTAGACGACACCAAGCGACAACCTTACATCAAGAACGGGCGAATCCACTTTCTCAGGTGAGCCTTCCTTCAAAAAATGCTACATGGTTGACATACACCTAACCGTTAAAAACCAGTTCTCACATTGAAAAAGCGTTCGAGGTTACCTTTGCCGAGATCGAGAAGCTTGTCGATGGGCAGGTCCGCAAGGCTGCTGAAAAGGGCCTATCTGTGACCGTAAGAATCATTATTAGTGCTTTGAACACCCGAATTGCTAGGTTTTGTGCTAACTCTTGGCAGGGTATCATTCTCGTTGGTGGACTGGGGGCCAGTCCATATTTATACGAGTATCTAAAGGCTGTGCACTTAAAGGCTGGAATCACAGTTCTTCAATCCAGTGGAATAAAGCCGTACGTGTGAATCTCCTCCGAACATGCCATACATTATCATGACTAAGAAATTCGGGTAGACGCACCGCAATCTGTCGAGGTGCCGTTTTTAAGGGTTTCTTAGACGAAGACAACGGTCAGCTCGAGGGCAAGAACGTCAACGCACCCATTAGGGTCGCGTCGACGGTGTCCCGGGCTAGTTACGGCACAGTCTTTTACACCCCCTTCGACATACGCAGACATTCTGAGAAGGATAAACAATGGAATGATCGTGAAGGTTTGTGGCAGGCGGCCAACCAGATGAATTGGTACTTAAAGCGGGTACGTACTGTTGTAAACCCCCACCGTATCCCCATACCTCCAATTAGCCTTCTGGTAGTTCCCGTGAGACTGATATATGAGACAGGGAGAACTGGTTTCCAAGATCAAGCCAGTTTCCGCCTCTTGGTATAGGTTGTATGAAGAGTGGGAATTCGACGGAACTCTTTCGGTGACGCTCTATCAGTGCGAGGACGAAGTACCTCCGACGACACGGATCATTCGCAGCGTCCGGAGACTTGGCACGCTTTGTTGCAGCCTCGACGTTCAATACTCGGATCTCCCCGACTTTAAGAGTAAAAATGGGGTGAAGACGAAGAAGCTTAGCTTTATAATCGACTCGGTGCCATCAGGGGCCACGATTGAATTTGTTCTATACGTAGGCGGGAGGAAACAGGGAAGCGAAAGTGCCAAAATTCTTTTTTAATAGCGGGGGACGAAGACGGTTTTCTGGGTTGTATGCTCACATTTTTGAATATAAAGGTTGTTATTCTTCTGTATAACCAGCAACGACAGATTTATGAGATGGTTGTCTTCATCGGTTGTGATGGCAGCCCTCGTGGGTTTTCGCTTCGTCGAGTTCCGCCTATTGATCGGGACCTCGGATTGGGAGCTTCCAGTCGCATGCTCGCAACAATCCTAAGTGAACTGCAGCATCTGGAAAGTTGCCATGCCGTTCTCTGCCATGTGTTTAAGAGATACGCTCTGAAGTGGCCATTCCTTAGCTCTTTCGAGAGCACTCCCACGGCACTTTCATCGTGGGACACCTGAAGATGGCATGCTGGGAATTCTGCGCCGTCAAGAGAGTTCTCGGTCATGAGCTGAGATTCCAGACTCTCCACGATTAGGAAACCGGACCATCTGAGCGAGTGCCGTGTAGTGGCAGCCTTGGGCGTCGCATAGATGACAGAGACGGTTTTGCGATGCTTACTTGGTGGCGGCCTAACGAACTCACCATCTTCCTTGTCCTGCTCTCCTTCGCTACCATCTAATAAAGGAGGTCGTAGTTGTCCTTGTCTATCAACAGCCCATCACCCTTAGACAGACGGCCAGACAGAAAAGATGAATTAGACGATGGAGCAGTTCTTCCGCAGCTTTATTGGGAACGTTTGAAAAAGCTGGTCAGGCCTCCTCCGCACCGCTGAGTTCGCCTGCAACGATGCTGTCAATGCTTCCACTAGCAAATCACCGAAAAAGATGCTTATGAGTTACCAGCCAGACGTCTTCGTAGGATCCGAGGCCGGATCCTAGGAAGGGGAGGTACCCGTAGCAGTCGAGCGAGAAGTAAAGCTCGAGGAAATAAGAACACAGGTTTGGGGGAGATTGTTGTCAAACGAACTCCGCCTTTGACGTCGAATGTGTGACAAACGTCTGTTTTTTTTTTTTTTTTTTTTTTTTTTTTTCAGATTTCCAGAATACAGGACCTCCAGCCAAGAGAACCACGTATCCGCCAGTAGACTGACAGGAAATCCACATGTCAGCAAACGCTGCATCACTGTAGGGTTTCAGTTGTAGAGAGAAAAGGAATTCCATCCCATCAAGCTTCACACAGTAGTCGATTGTGCCATCAAGGAAGCGGAAAAGGTTTCTCAAGGGAGTCCAATGTTCAGCAATGGGGCCTTTGTTGCCTTCGCAGAGTTTTCTGACTGTGTAAGTGATATCGGGGCGTGTGTGCATCGAATGAAAAGGTGACTGAAGCCGCTTGTTCCATGTATTCAAACTAACGAGTTGTATCGGGGGTCCAGTTATACGAATCTCGAGGCCATGAGGCCGAGGAGCGTTGGCGCCTTTTAGTTTGTCATAACCAAACCTTGAAAGCAAATTTCGAGTCCACCTTGGCTGGCCCAAGTAATCGAACCGCTTTTCACGACCACGGGAGATGTCCAAGTCCAAAAAAGACGTTGCAGGGCCAATGCTGCCTCGTAGTCTCCGACGCGGCGCGTTAGATCGAATCGTCTCGTTGAGGAGAGGGAAGGACTTTGTTGTTGATTCGGGAGGGAGATTTTGTTTGTTCTAATGCGACAGTAAATGTGGGAGTCTCAAATCCATCCGAAGTGCTATTAGACCGTGTATTACGATTATGAGGTGTGGTAGCTGCTGGGCACAAAGGTTTACGCTACAAGCAATCTCTTGCGGCGCCGTAGCAGTTGAGGGAGACAAAGCTGTGTCAATCCTTTTCGCAGCACGGTTGACAACAGTTAGCCAGTTGCCATGACACGTCTGATCTTCTTGAAATACGGCTTGGCCTTAGAGAGATGCCTCCTTTTTAGGAGTGAAAAGTGTCTAGCCTTCGTAGAAGCGAGCAGAGAAGACTCTCACGACCCTTTTTATTTCTTTCAAATAGATCTAGGAGATATGGCCATGGCCGCTGTCGTACCCAATCAGCCTGCCCACTTGAGCTCCGGGTTTGAACTTTCCTAACTGCTTCAAGTGCCCCTTCTTGCTATGCACGTAAGTGGTGCAGCCGAACGTATGGAAGCATTTTGGGTACGGGGTGCATGTTTCCTCCGGAAGGTTTAACACAGTAAACAGACGCTCGTGAGGAGATTAATCTCCTGGGTTGGCGGTTGTTGGAAGAAGATTCACGATTGCGATAACATTCTCAACAGCCAAAGGGCCACAGTGCCTCAGGAAGATTAGCATCAATGAGAGACGCTCTACTTTGCTCGATAATGGTGCGTCCAGCCCGTTCAGGGCGTTCATTGGAAGAGGGGGTATAAGGCGTGGTCACCAAGATCCTGGTGCCTCTATTCTCGCCCCAAGTCTATAGTTTCGACTTGTTGAACGGTCTATTCAATAGACCGAATTCAGCACCACCGTCCAGACCCAAGACCTGTACTAGCAGTCCTGACTGACGTTCAAGCCTTCATCCTTGCCATGTAGGAACTAAACCCAGTGATAGCATGAATATTGATCGACGTAATGTAATCCATCACCACCACCATGTTCCCCCCTGCCGTCGCCAGATGGACCACGGCCTTTGTGACCATCACCGCCACCGCCACCGGCCCTGAGCACGTTGATGCCTGGACGAAGGTGGGAGTCGTCGGTGGGTGGGTGGCGGCGGTGGCGGCGACGGTGGCGGCCGCCACCGGCGTTTCGCCCGCGGCGCTGCGCCCAGTAGCCGGCCCTCAAGGACATCCTGGCCCACGGGGCCCCCCGGGCGCTCCTGACCCGCAAGGCATCCCCGGTATCCCAGCCGCCGTCTTTAAGGACGCTTTGAGGACGCCTTGAGGAACGCCACGCGCACCACCGACGTCGACGCGTATAACGCCTGCGCAGCCAGGCTCGGCAGGAGTGGCCGCGACACTGCGGTGTTTGCCGGCATCAGCGCCGGGGAGGCCGTTGCCGCCGGCACCACCATCGAGTCGATATCTAAGCATCCAATTTATTTTTATTGGAACGTTTAATATTATTAATGGGAGGTTTTTTTTTTTTGCTGTCTCTAGTCACTGTAGATGTCACATTTTTTGTAACGAAAAAAATTCTACGTGAAGCGTTTTAAGAAATCATCTAGGTCATCCTCTGTTTCTTCATCCTGCTTCCATCGGGCCCAGTGCTCCTTGGACGGTATCTCCACGAAGTAACCACCCCTTAACTCTATGCCGGTTTTGTTGCTGCCCCGGTGGCGGAAGTCTTCGCATCCAAATTTGCAGTCTGCATTCATCTCCTGGAAGCTCACGTAGTCTTCCCGCAGAAAAGACGGGTTTAACTGGCACCGCTTGCCACGGCACCATGTTACATGGTATCGGTTGGGGTAGTCGGTCAGCCCGTAGGAGCGGGGGTCCAGCGCTTGATACCATCCATAAGGCACTGACCTCTCTCGAAATGCGTCTCGGAGCCGCAGGTGGAAGTCTCTATCGGCATGACGGTTGCCACGAAAGATAGCGGGTGCCCAGTTGGACGCCGGATCGACGTATAACCCCTGTAGGCAAATGGTCCGGGTGTAGACTACTTTTAAGCAGCGGGTATTACCGTTATCGTAATTGTCGCAAGATTTTAACCGTACGCGAATATTATCGATGTCGGTTATACGCGAGACTAATGTCCGTATAATCTCGTGGTCTTGGCAGATTTGTTGCCCATTTACCTTCCTTTGAAAACCAGGGTAAAGAAGACAGCCACACCGGTTCGGGCCGACACAGCGGAGCTCTTGTAAAATGCCTGGGTGATCTTTGGGCGCAATATACCGTGCCGGGCTATGACCCTTTTGGAACTCATCGATTCGATCCCGAAAGTCTTGTGCCGTGACGGCGCCGTTATTGTTTGGATCGCCTAGCCCGGACAGGTCTATATGTGCGGAATAGGACCAGGTGATGACTTTATGTTTCACGCCGGAGATCATTATATCGTGGACTATAAAGGACGGGAACTCGGAGTGATCGTCAGCCGGAAAGCGTTCGTATAGTGGCAGCGCTGGTAACGTTTTTAATAATGGCGAAGATGATTTTGGTATAAAAACATCAGTGGCATGATTCGACGAGGTACTTCGGTGGTGGCTCGGGATATGGCTTGGATGGTTGCAGATAATGCGTAAATCTGGCTTAAATAAAAACGATTCAAGTCTACCTTTACTCGACGTTTGACCGGAAGTGTAGTCGTTGTTAAAATTATTGTCGATGCGCTCGCAGGGAAAGCTTTTTTAACACCGCCGATAGCTTGACTGTTCTATGCCTTACACAACCGAACGTGTCCCTCATGCGCCACACAAACACGATGGGCCTTATCTTTTTTAAGCTGTGCCGTGGAAATGAGGCACGTTGGATGGTCGAGGTTACACACCGTGCAGTGCATGTGATTGTTGTGGAACCCATCATAAAACTTGCTGCAACCCGTAGAGTCGTACTGATCCCCGGAAAGACGTTTGCTCATATTCACCCACAACTTTTGGTCGTCGATGGGCAACGCCGGCGACTTCCAGGGCGTGGGGAGGACAAAGAGACCAGTCTTATTAATGATATTGTTGTCCTGCAAGAGAAAAAAAATCGTCGCGCCCAAAGAGGCGCAAGAAAATGCGGCTAGTGCGGCGGATGCACAACAGGTCATCCCAGTCCAGGTACCCCATGGCATAAACCAACACGTCGTCCGGCAGGCGACACAGCGGACTGCGGGCAGCGTTGTGTAAGCCGCGCGCGGCCAGCAGGTCGATGTCGTCGTATAGAGACACGTCATTGTTGCGCTGAGGCTTCTTGCCCTTTTTGGTATTCTTCGCATTTTTGTCAAGAAGATTCCCAATAACTGTATGAGCGGGTTGTTCCCGGATGTTGCTATGCGGACACAGAGCCTGGAGACGTCCCAAGAGCATACTGTCTTCGAACGGGCTCGAGCTAGAGCTAGAAGCGTTTCTGCGGCGGATCGAGGAGTGCGGGGTGCCATTATGAGCTGGCCTGCTTGTTCCGTTTTGTTTCTGTTGTTGTTGTTGTTGTTGTTGTTGTTGTTGTCCTCGTTGATTTCTTTTTTTGGTTGAAGAATAAAGATTACCTGCGAATAGAGCGATTTCCCTGCTATTTATATTTTCGATTGACCGTGTAATTACACAAAAGTTGAAGTGACAGTAGTAGTCAGCATTCTCTCGTTGGATACGTGGCCATCGTGACGTGTTTGTTCTTAGGAACGCTTGCAGAGTCAGTGATGCGAACATCAAACTTTGCCTTAATAAGACAGCTCGCCGCATCATCACAGGGCCCCAAAGACTTGTACCATATTAAAATTCCCAACCAACGCACGTGCATTTAAAAGGGAGTTTGGAATCAGATTTTATTTAACTCATTTTTCCCCTTAGAAAAGGTGAACCTCGATTTCAGTTATTCAACGCTACTTGTTATCTCTATGAACCGGGGACTTACGTCACAATTTCCTTTCGTCAACATAGCAAAGTGGTCAGTATTCAGATTTTATGTTTTATCATAGTCGGAGTACGTTATCTGTTACTTTATCAAAATAGAGTTAACGTTCGTTCACATAGGATAGTTGTTTCGAATCTGGTCCAAAGGAGGCCGGATGAGGGGCCGAGTCGACCACACCTCACAGGGCGGTCAAAACGGCCAGAATACACCACAAGCAAGATAACCAACCAATACATAGGGTGTGGCTAAAGCAGCGAAACGGGCCAATAAAAGTAAATAAGAACCAAACTTCATACGGGAAGAAGTTTGACGTATGAAGTAGTATAAAGTTGGGAGCCAAACTTCATACGAGAATGAAGGAAGGTACATGAAACCGTATAAAGCTTATATAGTATAGTGGGCTGAGCTTCCACCTAGAGTGGCCATTGATTCTATCCTAAATAACACGCTCCCTGCCATACTCCATACAATACTCCATACCAATGCTGGACAATAAGAAAACAGTTAACAGACACCAACTTAGTTGGCCGGCACAAGAACACCACGGTAGATCATCTTGCCGTCCTCCAGCTTGCCAATCGCCTCCGAGATGCCCTCCTCCGTCATCGGGAACGACTCTACAATCGGTGCCACGCCCTGCAGCGCCGCAAACTTGAGCATCTCCCGGTGCAGAACCCGCGTCGCCACCAGCGAGCCTTGGATCGTGATGCCCATGGCGATCAACGGCAGATAAGGGATCACGAGGTTACCCTCCGACACTGACAGAGGGTAGATCTGCGACCGCATGCTCATCATCGGCAGCAGCGTGTCCCACTTGGGCTGCACCGACGACGTCACTAGCAGACGGTCAATCTTCCAGCCGTCCTCCACCGTCTGGCCCTCGTTGGTGGCCACAAACTTGTGTGCGCCCAGCGATAGCGCCTGCTCGCGCTTGGCGCTCGACCCGGACAGCACGACCACGCGGCAGCCCATCTTGGCGGCAAACTGGATGGCCAAGTGGCCGAGGCCGCCGACGCCCAGCACACCGACCGTCACGCCGGGCGCCAGGCCCTGGAGAGCAGCGAACACAGTGGCGCCGCCGCACTGGAGCGGGGCAGCGGCCTCGTCCGTCAGGCCCTCGGGCAGCTTGTGTAGGAACGCCTCGCGCCAGACAGCGTGCGAGGCAAAGCTGCCCTGGTCGTAGTTGGCGTACCCGTACATAGCACGGCCGGCGCAGAACGTCTCGTGGCCGCTGAGGCACTCCTGGCACTGCCCGCAGGCATCGGTCTGGTAGCCCCAGCCGACACGGTCGCCCTTGGCCAGTGTTTTGACATCCGGGCCGACGGCCTCGACGACACCCGAGCCCTCGTGGCCCAAGACCATGTCCTGATCTTTCTGTATGGTGTTAGCGGACAATGTGAAGAGAGGTGGTGAGGAAAAAAGAAGGAAAAAAGTGGTGACGAACGTAGTGGAGATCTGTGTTTTGTTAGCAAGAATCCACTTATATTAATCTTGTTTCGGAGAAATGCGGACTTACCAGTGCCGCACAGGCCGGAGACCGTTACACGCAACAGCACCTGGTCGTTGCGGAGCTCGTCTGGCTTCGTCGTCGTGCTCTTCTTGACGCCCTCCTTGGAACCCTTGAAGACAGTGAACGAAGGCATGGTGAAGATGGGGGATGAAAGAGAACTGTTAACAATTGAAAGATGAGGAGGAAATAAGATGTGAAGTCGAGTTCTTTGGGTGAAGAGTGTTCAGGTTGATTGTTGTTTGAATGTTTGATTGTTTGATTGTTTGATGTCGATATCATAATTCTACATCTCGAGAGGCTGGCTCGAGCAGGTCTTTTATATCTCATCTGGCAGGATTCTTTAAACCTTCTACATGAAGAAAGAAATAGCACAACGGAGAAATCGATAAAAGAAAGAAAAAGTCTTTTTGCCTCGGCAACCCATCCTTACAAGGCATGGCTACGCGTTGACGATTTTTTCTTGTTCCTTTTTCCATCTAGATCCACGTTGTTCGGAGTTGCGCCTGTTTCTGATACTGCTATGACGCCCCTGGCGCCCTACAAGTGGATCTGGCGCTGTAAGTCAGTGGCTGCACTTGCTGGCTCACCGCTGTATTACGGCAGCAAGATCGCTGGAGCGACTCCGAAATCTCGAAAAGTGGAGACTATTAGAAAAGGACCTGGAAGACTCCGTTCAACTAGCCAGAGCCAGGTGGACATACTCCGCCCATAGATCCTTCAATAGCGGGCCGACAAAAATTCGAGCTCCTGTCCAATGGGAACACCTCCAAAAATGGGGTCCGGAGAACTCCTTCTAGCAAGATGACCAAGCTCGTCGAAGCTGACCAATTTCTACAAGATAAATCACCAGTCCGTCGGTTGAATCTCCAGGCCGTGTAGTGCTCCGGAGTAGGAAAACGCAGCTTTTGGATCGTAGGGATGAATGCGTGCCCGAAAGGATCCTGTTGTAATCCTACGCCCAGGCCCCCCTGTGCCATACAAAGGACGGTAGACTGCACCCGGAGTCACTCCGGGCTTTCCGCGATAGGCAGTCTTTCCGTGAATAGACGTAATATCATCACGTGATGATAAACAACGGCTTCTGATTGGTCATCCTTTTTTGGGCAAAGCTTCGCACCCCACTCACCTGCACCTCAGTACGCGCTTCCGACCTTGAGTTTGACCAGCACCAACAGCACGGCCAGAACCGCCGAGCGCTTCCAGCCCCAACCCCATGGACCCATCCTCACCGTCTTCTTTTCCACCTGGTCCGTCTGGTGCTTCTGGGGCGTCCGTCACTTCAGACGCGTCTGGCTCCCAGCCGCCGCCTCAGAAGCGGGCCAAGCGGCGCCAGGTCGTGCGGGCGTGCGACTGGTGCCGCCAGCACCGTATCAAGTGCGACACCAGCGTGCCGTGCACCAACTGCAAGACCCGCGGCGCCCACTGCAGCAACGAGGACCTGCTGTCGGCCACGTCGCTGCCGGATGCGCACCGCCAGATTGAGTGTCTCCGCCGGCAGGTCGCGCAGCTCGAGCAGGAGCTGAACGCGTCGAGGCTTGCCAGCCGACATGCGGCAACCAACACCAACATACCCGCCGCCGACCCCGTCTCGGAGCCGTCACCCTACTCAGACGGCCCGGAATCGTCGGTGGCAACGCCAGCCGGGACGGCGATCCTGTCGCTAGCGGCACCCTCTTCCATCACATCCATCACATCGGCCCCGTTAGCCACCTTGGCTCCACCACCACCACCAGCCGTCTCGCCATGGGACGTCGCCGAGACGGACACCGGCACCGGAATTGCGCACGCCTTCTGGGGCGGTGTGCACGTCAGCACGGCCCGGTCACCACACAAGACGTGGTACGGCCCTTCATCGCTCTTCTACTTTATCAGCCGCATGGCCGCGTATCTGGACGACTCGCTGCAGTTCCAGCACCCCGACTGGCACAACAACAACCAGAGCAACAGGAGCAACAAGGAGAGTATTGACAACATGCTGGACGTCAACGCCGCCGGGATGCTCGTGGACGGGCCCGCGTCGTCGTCGTCGTCGACATCCAAGAATAGACCAGCACACGCCCAGAAACAAGCACAATCCCAGGTGCATGGCAGGCCCAGTGCCGGCATACAAGACCCTCTGGCCGGCGCCCGCTTTCTCACCCTTACCCAAGAAGAGTACTTTCTCGATCTCTACTGGCAGTCCTACCATACGGCGCTGTTCCCCATCCTCGACGAGGTCGACTTCCGCCAGCACTATCGGTCGCTGTGGGCGAAGTCCGGCCAGGACCGCGCGCCCTCGGCCCTCGTCGACATTGTGATGGCGCTGTGCCTACAGTTTGGCGTGTCTACAATGGCGCCGGGTATTCGCCAAAAGTTGATCGTGGACAACGACGACACCACCATTGCCGGCCGCTGGTACTACCGCCGCTGCCAGGCGCTGCTCGAGTACGAGCTCGAGAGCCCTTCGCTGTCGACGCTGCAGTGCCACATTTTGTGTGGCGTCTACCTGTGCAACGGCACCTTCCAGAACATGAGCGACAGCGCCTCCTCACTGGCCGTGCGCGCCGCGTACATGCTCGGCCTGCACCTGGCGCCACCCACGGACATGCCTCTGCGGCAGCGTGAGCTCCGCAAGCGCATCTGGTGGGCGCTGTACGTGCTGGATAGCAAGATTGGCATGAAGTTGGGCCGCCCTTTTTTGGTGCATCTCGCGGGCGCCACGACACCGCCCCCGCTTAACGACAGCGTCGCAGTCGCTGCCCTCTCTGGGTCGCCCTTTGCACCCCTTGGCGACGACCGCAGCTGGCTCAGTTTTCACCTCTACCATAGCGCGCTCTTCCAGGTGGCGCGCCGCGCCCACGTCGCCTTTTACAGCGGCAGCCAGACACCCATCCCCGTGTGCCCCGTCCAGACACTCTGGGACCACCCGGAGTCGCTTGAGGTGCACGCGCGCCTGGCCCAGACGCACGGCCAGGCGTTTACGCAGTGGGCCAACAGCGTGCACCCGGCGCTGACGACGGCGCGGGGGGGCGGCGGCGCCGGCGGCGACGGCCGGCCCTTTGCCACGGATGGCTCGCCGCTCGACATTGAACCATTTGCGCCGCTGTGGGTGCAGCGCCAGCGGCTGCTGCTGGAGTTGATGTATCACAACTTGTGCGTCAACCTGTACCGCCCGCTCATCAGCTTCGAGGCGTCGGCCTTTGCGATCACACCCGCCCGCCAGTGCGCCGCCACCTGCGCCCACCATGCCATCACGCTCACGCAAATCGTACACCAGGTCTTGTCGTCCACAACCATGCTGGCCGGCTGGCACGAGGTGTTTCAGTGGCAATGGAACGCCGCCATGACGCTGGTCGGTTTTTTGTTGGCCACCCACTCCCAGGCACAGCACCACCACCGCTCGCGCGATGCCTGCGAGGTCTACATTGTGCGCGAGTCGCGGTCGGCCGTCCAGCTGTCCATCACCGTCTTTGACATGTTTGGCCAGAACTTTGCCGTCGCCAGCAGCGCGGCCAGCGTCATCCGCACGCTCTGCGCCAAGGTGGACTACCTCATGCAGCAGAGCAAACACCCGCGGCCAACACAAGCACAGGCACAGCCCCGGGCCGAGAGCGAGGCTCGGACCCAGGCCCCTCTTCTCGTTCAGAGCCAACCTGTTGAGGCGAACGGGACCAACCTGCCGCCAGTAAACGGCATCCTAGACGCAAACAACATGGGTCCCGACAAGCACTTTGACCTGTCGTTTTCTGGGCTGGATGCGTCTGCCCTACAGGACACGATGCTCATGGCTTTTGATGTGGATCAGTGGCTGGACTTGAACGCTCTGTGGCCCGACTCGGAAGGGGTGTTGTTTTCTGCGTAGGAGAATATAAAACGGTAGAAACTGGCATTATTTGGGATGGATTATGAATTATTAGTGTACTGGCGTTTTCACTCATGATAGTAATGATTGTTTTTGAAAAATATTTAATTTGATATGTTTCTTTCATACTCGAGATGGCCAGTTAAGCCACCATACAAAGCAGAATTCGGTGGAAATATCTCCAACGTGCAGTTTCTGAATCAGCACATTAATGCAGGTATTTCATTACATCCATTGTATTTGGATTGAAAAACACACATTGACTATAAATAAAGCAACCATGAACTGTTCTCAAAATAGGGGTATCCGAAATTAGAAGCGGCCTCATGAATCTCAATAATCGAGGCGCTTTCGAAGAGTGGCCTGGAATAAGCCTTGGGATATGGCCCGGGACTCGGCATGAAACGCGGTTGCAGTTGTGTTCGCCATGAGAGCTAATGAATGTGATGGCAACCTTGAAACATGAGTGCAGGCGGACATTAGCGGTCGGCGTCAGTACCAGGCGCCTAAAGGTGAAGTGGCGGGGCATTGACAGTCCGCACGTCTTTAACACTCGCGGTTATCGAGCGATATACTGCCAGTAAACAACATCTCGAATATACTCCCCGTTTTGCTTTTGCAACTATGCCAACAATGTCAACAATGTCTGGCATCACGAAACTTCCATGCGAGATCATCAACGCGGTGCTGCGGCATGTGGGCAGCCTGCAGAACCTGTCATCGGCGCTTCTCACTTGCCACCATTTCCGCACGAGCTTCAAGGAAAACCCACACGTCACGGTCGATATCCTGCAGCAACAAATCGCACCGGCGCTGCTTCCCTACACAGTCGTCGTAATGGAAGAATCACATATTGATCGACGGGACGCCCAGGCGGTCCAGGCGCTGCTCGACAACCTCAACGACGAGCTGCAGACGGAATCGACGGAGTCGTAAACGAAGCCATCTATGCTGGCAAGCCGGTTACCGACGATGCCGTTCTCACTGTTGTCGCAGATGAGCCATACACACGGCATCATACACGACTTTGTGACGGTATTTTCGAGAAGCGTATGGACGCATCTTTCCCTTTCTATCACACCAAGAGAACCGCGTATAGGTGGGAGCGTGTCCTTGTCGCCGGCGGAGTACGTTCGCTTCTGTCGTGCCTTTTATCGGATGGAATTGTATTTCCGCCTCTTTCGAGGCCCCGTAAATATGGGCGGTGGTGAAAGCGGCGGTTCATCGTTTTTGCGCAAGCTTCCGCCGTGGGAAAACGAACAGCTTGGCTGCGCACAAGATTTTCTCGAGCTCTAATTTTCAAAAGGTTCCGTTGTACTCTTACCCCTCTTGGCGCCTCATCTTTAACATCGTAAACAACGCGAGTACTGATATATTTTATCGTTCATCGGTAGCATCTCGTGACGTTGTCGCCCATGATGTTTTATTTGGCGAGTTGAGCGTTGACTATCTCACGCCCGGCTTGATGAACATGGCGAGGCAAACTTGGGCAATATACTCAAATGCTCTCAAACTGGAAAGTATTCTTTGCTTTCCCTATATACCACATACTGACATAACTGACATATACTTTTTTTTCCTAGTTAGCACAGGGTGTTGGTTTTGTCCATCAGCTCATGAACGAGACGTCATACGACGCCAAACATACGCTTTTATCGTCTACTTTTACGTCCGACAAAACAGATCCGAACGAAGCACTCATCGAGCTGTACGAGGATGACAGAGACAACTATGACACAGTGCTTGAAGACTACGAGGAAGACAAACGGGCGGCTCTATTTCGTCCGTCGGATCCTCTTTATGATGCCGACAAGGGTCCCTTTGAAGCGCGGTGGATCGCCAACAAAGAAGTGTCCCTCCATGACTCTCTCATGCAGAACAGCAATGCTGGCTTTCGAGAAAGGGCTTATGTGCTCTGGGATGAGGATCGTCTTCAACGACACAAGCTACTTGAATACTTTGCCGCAGTGGCGCCCGAGCCGGAGATTGAGCGGGAGGATTCGTCTGCCGAACAAGGTGTCATGAGCGAGTCATTTGAAGCGCGTTCAAAGATATGGCAGGTGGGCGGCAGAGGATATTGGAGTAAGGGTGATGAAAGCAGAATTGTATGGCTGAAAGGATCCCGCGTTATGTGAAGACCGTTCGAGATATGTACAGATGAGATCAAGTCAGGTTAACCTCTTCGCGCATGAATTCCAAGAAAGGTCACATCTCGATGTACTTCGTACTCGCAGCAAAAAGGCCGTCGAATCTGGTGGTCCAAATCGTTGGTTCCGAGAAGTAACTATCGAAAGAGGCCCGAGGGTGCCGTGTTCGTTTGTCATTCTCTAGTTAGCTGTCGGAGCTCGTAGGGTTTTCGTCCGAAGCATATGTTACATTATTAATATGTACTCCGTAAGAAAGGGTGATAATGTTTGTAACTCGGAGATGGAGAGAAGCAAGCTCAATATGGAGAGCTCCGATATAAGTGGATCCATCCAATGGGAGAACCCCCAAGTCAGTGTTCCCACTTTTTACTCGGAGATGTCATTCAGTGTGAGTTCCCCCTCAGCCCCTCTCCGGAGTCTCTCCGACACTGTCAGCCGTGCCGGAGATCTCATTACAATGCAACACTGGACGACTCCGAGCCGCATATCACGCAGTTGTATCATGATGATGATGATGATTCCTGGGGTTCTCCGGTGTGAATGTATATCAACGAAAATATCTATAAATATGGCCTATTCTCTCCAGGTTGTTGAAGTTGAATTTTCTCATCTCATCATCATAACACTCATCCACTCATCCACTCATCAACACTCATCAACACTCTCATCTCGCACACTCAAACTCACAAACAAATCACACTTTCCACTCAATCCACCCTTTGAGTAAACAACATCCCCACTTTTTCTTCTCGACACCTTTTCGGTCAACCCCAAACAACATCCATCAAAATGTCTGCTGCTCTTCCCCGCCGCGCTCTTATTGCCGTCACCTCGGCCCATGCATCGCTCTTCAACGGCAAGGAGACCACCGGTGTCTTTATTAGCGAGGCACTCCACCCCTTCAATGTCCTGACGGCCGCCGGCTTCGAGGTCGACCTGGCCTCCGAGACCGGCACCTACACCCCCGACTGGCTCTCCCAGCAGCCCGACTTTCTGGCAGGTGACGACTTGAAGACTTGGAACGACGAGACCAGCGCCTTCCGCCAAAAGATTGACAACATGCCCAAGGCCGCCGACCTCGACGCCAGCCGTTACGGCCTCTTTTACGCGTCGGCCGGCCACGCCGCGCTGATCGACTACCCGACCGCTTCGGGCCTGCAGGCTGTCGCCACCCAGGTCTGGGCCAACGGTGGTGTCGTCGCATCCGTCTGCCACGGCCCGGCCATCTTTGCCAATGTGCTCGACACGGCCACGGGTGAGCCGCTGATCCAGGGCAAGAAGATCACGGGCTTCACGAGCGAGGCCGAGGACGTCATGGGCTTGACGGCCGAGCTCAAAGCCTGGGGCCAGCCTCTTGTGGAGGAGCTGGCTGAGAAGCTGGGTGCCAAGTACGTGCGCTCGGCCGGTATCTGGGACGACTACCATGTTGTGGACGGCCGCTTGGTGACGGGCCAGAACCCTGCCAGCGCCTTGTCGACGGCGCGTGCGGCCGTGGAGGTGTTCAACAAGTTGTGAGGGGAGTGTGAGGGATGGAGCTCTGAGTTGGATGGCTGACGATTTGATTTTTATTTGATTTGATTTGATTTGATTTTTTGTTTCTCTTCTTTCTTACTAATTCTCACGCATGCGCGCGTTTAATATTATAATAATCAAGTCGTTTCTGTTTCATTTCATAAACGCAATAATTAAGACCAATAAAATTAAATCATCCGCAACTTGAAAAGAACAAGGCCAAACGACTCCGCAATCCTTTGTCTGCCCCCAAATTTCCGGTAAAATACTAAGATGTGACGTCGCGCGAAGGAGTTGTCAGCGCTAACTGTAGCCACGCGTTCTAATAGACAAACCCCTGTAATTCCTCCATCACGGTCAGCCTTAAAAGGAGGACGCTGTCTCGTCCATTTCCTCCCACAGTTCACGATGCTTATTTCTCTGCAAATCATTTCGACTTTTTCCCAGCCACGTCTGCCATCATGGCCTTCTTCACAGTGGAAACGGCCCTGAAGCTGGGCGGCCTGTTCGTCTTGTACCTCGTCGGCCTTGGCGTCTACCGTCTCTACTTCCATCCGCTTGCCAAGGTGCCCGGGCCCCGGCTCGCGGCCCTCACGTCCTGGTACTGCACCTACTACGATGTCTACCTGGGCGGTCAATACCTCTGGAAAATCCGCGACCTACACGCGCAATACGGCCCCGTCCTGCGCATCATGCCCGATGTCGTGCACGTCAACGACCCGGCCTTTGCCGACAAACTGTACACGCAGTCGCCCAAGGTCCGCCGCGAGCGTGCGGACACGGTGCTCGCCATGTTTGCTAAGCACTACTCAATGCTGCCGACGCGCGACCACGACCTGCACCGGCGGCGGCGGGCGGTGCTGAGCCGCTTCTTTTCGCACCAGAACGTGCGGCGGTTGGTGCCAGTTATCAACGAGCGGTTGGCAGCCTTCCTGGGCCGACTGCAAGCCTGTGCCGAGTCGGACGACCCTGTGCGGCTGAACCCCTACTTCCAGGCCGCCACCAAAGACGTGATCCAGTCGTATGCCTTTGGCGGCGGGCAGATGTGCCTGGAGATGGACGACCTCAACGAGCCGTTCTTCGCGGTGCTCGACTCAGGCCGGCTCACGCACGTTAGCGTGCACTTCAACTGGTTCACGTCCAACATGGCAAGCCTCCCACCGGGCGTCCTGACGGTGCTGCAGCCGTCGATCCTGGCCATGATTGACTTTGTTAACGGGTTGACCGAAACTATTGAGGCGATTCGGTCGGGCGACCAGACAGAATCGTCCTCCGAACGCGGCAGCATCTTCCGCGAGGTGCTCGACAGCGACATTGACGCGTCCGACAAGCGCACGGAGCGGCTGGTCGACGAAGCCATGGTGCTCGCCATTGCCGGTGCTGACACGACCGCGCTGGCTCTGGTGGCCCTCAGCTACCACGTGCTCAGCGACCCAACCATCTTCCGGCGATTGCGCACCGAGCTCGACTCGGCCATGCTCGACCCGGCGCTGCCCCCGGATCCGCTCAAGCTGGATGGTCTGCCCTTTCTCAATGCCCTCATCGAAGAGACCCTGCGCATGTACCCGAGCGCCACGCACCGCCAAGACCGCGTGGCCCCGGATGATGATCTTGTGTACACGTACACCGACGGCCGTTCTGTTGTTCTGCCCCGCGGCTCGTCCATCGGCATGGCTGCACCTCTCCTCAACCGCTCCCCGCTGTTGTACCGCGACCCAGACACCTTTGACCCGGACCGGTTCCTGGAAGATCCGACATTGGCCCGCCGCAGCATGACCTTTTCGCGCGGCGCCCGCCAGTGCATCGGCATCAACCTGGCCTACCAAGAGCTGCAAACGTTCACGGCGGGCCTGTTCCGCAAGTATGCGCCGTACGATCCGACCCAACCAAAACAAAAGGGGCCGACGCTGGAACTGTACAAGACGACCGTGGCCGACATTGAGCTGCACGCTGACTATGTGACGGCGCACGCCTATCCGGGCAGCCAAGGTCTGCGCGTGCGCATTCGGGAATGAGGTGAACAGAAAGTGACGAGTTGTAGGCAGATGGTGTTTTGGGTGTACGTCTGACAACGTGTTTGCATGTAATGTATATAAAAAGAAAAACAGGCAGGAGAGAATTAAACGCATTGAGGTAGTGATTTGCATTCGGATGATTAGGTGAGCCTGAGGGCTTACTCCCTCTTTGGTCGCTCTCGTATTACATTGTCCCGGGTGACGGCTGTGCAACGGACATCTCGCGGCTTCTCCCTTACGAGCTGTCTCGTTTGCCCCCTTTTCCCCTTTCCCCTTTCCCCTGGCGGTTTTCTAGCTCTGTCGGGCGGCAGCTGCAGTTCTCACTGCAGACCTCGGCCAGACTTTCTCAGTTTCCTATTGTGACGACGGGCGTTGGGGCCCTGTTGCGGGGGTGCTGACCTGGCTCTTACTCCCCTCCGGACTATGCAAGGCCGTCATTGGATGGCGCTACTTTCGTCTGAAGCAACTTCTTAGCGGCAATCGCATAAGTCGGGTCTTTGTAGAACCCGACGTCCTGCCTCCTGGGATTGTATACGTATATACAGATGGCTGCGACGCCGTCGACGTCGTCGCAGCCAGATCAAAGCATCGTTTTGATTACTTCTGCTCTACACAATACTCACTCCTCATTACATCCACCATGACCGTCCCACAAGAAGTCGTCAAGCTCCGCGAGAGCTTCACTAAGATGGAAACCGACGCGGCCGCCGCCCTTGGCCCTTGTCCGGACGGCATCGCAGAGACCTGGTTCGACATTCCCTTGCCGGCAACGCCCACGCCCGGTGGTGAGGCCTGGACCAGCCGAACCGTCGTTGTTCACCCGACATCTTCGCAAACATTGCCCCTAGTCGTCATGTTGTACGGCGGCGGATTCCAGTGCGGCTCCATTGAACAGATGCTGCTGCCCGCGCGTGCCTGCGCTCTGCGTTTTGGTGCCGTCGTCGCCTGCCCGTCGTACCAGCTGTGCCCCGAGCACCAATTTCCGGCGTCGGTGCACACGGCGTACCGCGCGACGGCCTGGCTGTCGGATCCTGTGAATCTGTACGGGGCCGTACCGGGTCTGCGGGCTTCCGGTGTCGTCGTCGACCTGTCTGCTGGATTCATCCTGAAAGGACTGAGCGCGGGTGCCAACCTGGCGGTAGCCATTGCAGGCGTGCTGGCGGCGACGCCGGACGTCAAGGCCACCCTTCTCCAAGGCCTGCCGTCCTTCCACGCCCCCCTGACAGGTATCTTCGCCGGCATCCCCATCCTCACCACCGAAGACACCGTCCCCCAAAACTACCTCCCGCTGCTGAAATCGCGCAAAGAAAACGCCGACTCGCCCAACTTGACGGCCGCGTGGGTGCGCACCATGCTCGAGCTGTACGGTGCCGACGTGCGCTCGCCGTGGTTTTCACCGCTGGCGCTGGACGCCGACGACGGCACGGGGGCCATCTCCTTGGTGGCGGCACACCACCCCTCGAAAATATTTTTGCAGGTCTGCTCGGCCGACTGCCTGCGGGACGACAGCATCATCTACCGGGCATTGCTTAAGGCGACGGGCATCACCGACGTGCGCCTCGAAATGATGGAGGGGTACGGTCACAGCGCGTGGGTGACGCCGACCATGACCTCGGAGGAGCACCGGCTGGCACTGAAGAAGGTCAGTCTGGAAGGCTTGGCTTGGTTGTTGGGTAAAGACTTTGACGGCAATGCCGATGGTGTGTATTAGATAGGAGTCGGTCGGAGTATTAGGTGGTAGCGACTCGTAGAGAAATGAATATGATAGGTTGTTCCTCAAGGGAAACGAACGCGGGAAAGGAAATAGTACATAGTAATACACATTAGTTTGTTGGGTGCAGAGACTTCGCCGTCTCTGCTTTTGTATGACACCCCCATCACCACCTTTCCACTCTGCACCTACTTCTGCAGCGTCTTGGCTGTCGTGCCAATCTTGTCCAGGTCCTCCGCCATCGACACACTGCTGCGGTACTTGACCCACGCGCTCTCATCCAAGCCCTTATGCTCCAGATTCCAATCGAGCAGCTCCTGCACAATGCCGTCCAGCGTTGTCGTCAGCCCGCGGTACCCCAGCCCTCCCTCCTTGACCGACTTGCTGGCCGGGTCGTTGGTCGCGTATAAATGTGTCACAATAGAAAACAGTGCGGGTTGCAGGTGCTTGATGTCGCCCGTCATCGGCGGCAGGATGTTTTTGAGGAAGGGGAACCGCAGGGGCAGCTTGATGTACGCCTCAACAGCGTACGACAGCAACAGCATCTGCACCGGGATCAGCGGCAGCGTGCGGAACGGCGTCACACTAAGCTTCTCAATCGCAAGCCACAGATCCTGGAACTGGATGGGGCCGTTGGGGTCCGTCACCGAAAACGGCTGACCGGCCTGCGGTGCTGTCGACGACCGGGGGTCCGCCAGAACAGCTTCGAAGTGCAGGTGCGCAACGGAGCAGTTCATGCCGTGCAAAAATGAGTTTATGATATTATAGGACCACGACGGCAGAACCGCGCTGTTCAGCGGCTGGCCCACCGTGTTGTCCGTCGGGTGACCGTAGATGCCGTTGGCCGGCCGGATCGTGCCTGTACGCAGGGTCTCGCAGTTGGCGTCGCAGATGATGCGCTCCGCCGTGGCCTTGGACGCTGCGTAGGCCGAGAAGAACTGGTTGAAGGGGCGCAGCGGCCGGAAAAAGTCGTCTTCGTTGAGCTGCTGCGTAAAGTTTTTGGGCCAGCCCGTGAGCAGGCGCCACGGTGCCACAAAGTACTCGACGAAGCGGATGGCAATTGATGCAGAGGACGTGGTCACGAGGATGTCGGCGCCCGCCCGGCGGGACGCGGCCAGAACGTTCCTGGAGCCCTCGATATTGATGCGTTCCAGGAATCGGTATGCGGACTGCGTGCGGTCGGACGGCACAATGACGGCGGCGGTGTGGAAGACAGTCAGCGGCAGCTTTGCCACCGACTTAGGCCACGGCTTGTTAAACGCGGCGTCGGTCGAGGCGGGCGACGAGATGTCGGTGTGGATGACCTCGACGTTGCGTGCGGGGCCGTCGAGCATGTCTCGCCGATGCATCTCCTGGAAGTCGACGATGCGGATGCTCTCGGGCGGCTGGCCACGGGCGAGCAGCTGGAGGATGAGGTATCCACCGACAAGGCCTGTTTGTTGTTAGTAAATTGCAGTGGCCAGGGTCAAATGGGTGGGAAGCACATACCGCAGCCGCCAGTCACAATGTAGCGGCGGTCCAGCTTCGGCGGCAGACCGGCCTTTGTCGTCTCGACATTGACGGGGTTCTTCTCGAGACGGGCGTACGCCTCCTTGACCATCTTTTCGGTCCAGCTCGGCTGCTTCAGTTTCAAGACGTAGTCGGGCACACTACGCATGCGTCGGTTGATCAAGGCGAGGTAGAGGACGAGGCCAATGGCGAGAAGCGTGGTGCCACCGAGTAGCGGGCTCTGCGCCAGAGAGCGCATGAGGGCGTCCATGGTTGCGGAAAAGTCGGGATGACGATGCTGGGGAGACGTAAAAATCGACAATTGGAGAGAGTAGTCGGCTGGCGATGTCGAAGAGCAGAAAGAGAGGTGTAGAACTGGAAGACAAAAACTCGGCGACAGGTTGAGGAGGAGGGTGGTCCTTAAGTATGCTGTAAGTCCAATTGCGCGAGACGGTGGATGCAAAAACGAAGAAAAATACAGGTGGTCTAACGTAGGATGACGGAATGACGGCAAGACGGAGAAAACGAGAGAGAAAAGTGAGAGAGAGGCCAGGGAAAAGCGAGAGACGTGCAGCCAACACAAATCACAAAATCACAACAGTGAGACATCCCAGCTCGCCCGACAGGGGATGTCAAGAAGGAAAGAGGGGGTTGCTGCACGGCTTTTGGAGCACCCGGGCGTCGTTTGTCCTTGGGAAGGGCGGGAAGGAGCAATCCGACCACCACACCGGACAGGGCGGGGAATGCACGGCAAGAGCGACCCTGGTTCTTGCTGAAGGTGGTTTATTTCAAAGAGGAATTGCCTGTTTGGGAATGGTGCCAGGTCCGTCTTCCGCCTGAACAGAGGTGAGAAGGCCTGGCAATTGACTCTCCAGCGGACACGGCCCAGTCGCAGAAACGCCGGCCTCGATGACAGACACGTTTTGAGGCTGCTCCACGGTGGACAACGTCCTCGCGCTTGCAATTCGCATAAGGCTGGGCCACTCAATGGCAGACGTGCATCGTCGTACTGCAGGGCCTGGATGGAATCCACTCTGGTGCGATGTCGAATCTTTGCCGAGCGGCCCTTTGCTCTTTCTCCATTGGGTTGTCTCGGGTCGCATTGGAACAGCCCAATGACTTTATCAAAGGAAGGAACGATCCAGCGTGTGCAAACCACACACGGCAACTACGTCACGCGTATATAAAAATGCAGATGTGATCCAACGACCGGAGCATTCTGTATTCGCCGTTCATGCCTCTTCGTCCTGCATGCACGGTGCTGGACACAAACCGTTGTGGAATACAGGCGACCGCGAACGGGTTAGCCTCAGGGCGTGCCGCAAATCCACACCCTCCTGCCAACTGCTAAAAAGCGGGGAACCACTGCATCCGCGCCCGCTCCCAACGGCAGCTCTGCGTTTTGATTCCACAACTCTGGCGATTGGCTGGAGACAGCACACCACACGACCAGACGCGGCCACACTCAGCGACAACACGCGACAACGGACGACTCCCTCCGACTACCTCGACCACTGGTGTTTCCCGTCTCCCCCGATGGCCGGACCATGCGGTACAATTCGCAGCTCTCTGCGGCAGACAGACCGCACCATCGACGCAGACACGAAAATGACAACGACAAGGAACGAGAAAGGAAGACAGAACGAGCGGTGTGACAAGTGCGAGACAACGCGGATACGAAATCATGCAGTCGATTCTGTTGGGCGACGTGGAAATGAAGACGCACTTCAGCTGGGCAGAGCCTCAAAACGCGCCCGCTAAAGCAGCCGCAACAGCAAATCATGTTTGCTCGCATCCTTCCACCTAACCAGCCATTGGGCAGCTGGGCAGCTCATGCAGCACCAGCCAGGGGTCGGGTTTACCGCTGCGCGGCGGACAAAATAACCTCAACCTGGAGGGAAGAGCTGAAAGGAGCTGATGGGGACACCCCGCCCGGAAAACAGCAACGATCGACACAATCACACCATGAGCGACCCCAACACATACAACGTCTGCCAAGGATGCCATGTCTACTGGTTCAAGCTCAAGATGTGGCACACGGCGTCGCTGCCGGCCGAGAAGACGAGCGTTGCGCACATCCAGGCGGCCGCCGCCGACGGCTGCCCGTGCTGCCGCATTGTGGCGGACAGTTTCGCGGCCATGACGCCGGCGTGGCACGCCAAGGTGCAGAGCCATCCCATTTCGGTGCTCTGGCGGACGGACAGCCTCGTGATCCAGCTGCGGGGCGACAACAACCCCGGTGGATTGACCATCTACGGGCACACCAACGGGCCGAGTTTTGACCGCAGTGTTCGCTTCACTGGCCGCTCTGAAGTGATGCCCGACACCCGGGGCGAGGACGCCTTCCATACCGCCAACGCCTGGCTGGCAGAGTGCGTGAACAACCACCCCGGCTGTGCGCAGCCCTTCTTTTCCCCGACGCCAAATATGACCACGACAGCGCCGACCGCGGACATGTTTGTACCAACCCGAGTGCTTGACGTCGGCGACAGCAACAAAGACCGCATTGTCCTTGTCGAAAACGCACCGGCCGGCTCACCATACGTCGCACTCAGCTATTGCTGGGGACCGGACCCGAGCGGCACTGTCACCACGAGAAAAGACAACGTGACCACCCACAGGGACCCGCAGCGCGGCATCGCCTTGTCGACCCTGCCCCAGACCATCCAGGATGCTGTACTGGTGTCTCGACGTCTACACGTACGCTACCTCTGGATCGATGCGCTCTGCATCGTGCAGGACGACGACGACGACTGGCGGCGCGAGGCGGCGCAGATGTGCAACGTTTACCAGCGGTCGCATGTCACGATTGCCGCGCACCGGTCGTCTGCATGCCAGCACGGTTTTCTAGGGACGCAGGAGTTTGGCAAAGACGAACACCAAAGTGTGTTCTGGACTGGTGGCATCGGCGGTGACGGCAACGACGGCGCTCCGCACACAAAAAAGAAGATGCTGCTCCGTGCCGAGTACAAGCAGATCCACTCCCTCCCCACAGCGCCGCTCGGCACACGCGCCTGGACACTGCAGGAAGTGGTCCTGCCGCGGCGGATCCTGCACTTTTTCGAGTACGAAATGGCTTGGGAATGCCAGACAACGCACCACTGCGAGTGTGGTGAGACGACCGGCTTTGAGGGTCCGCATCTGCCCATGCTCGGCCTCGGCCTGCGTTCCCTGGACAAAGACGACGCCGGCAAAAACAACAACAACAACGACGACGGCCGCAGCCGCCTTGCCAAGCTCAATTGGATGTCCCTGGTAGAGCAGTATTCGCGGCGCAGCCTGACGCGCCTCTCGGACAAACTCATCGCCATGGACGGCCTGGCCCGCATGGTAGAGGGGGCCACCACAGCATCCGGCCAGGGTGGTGCCCCCGCGTCTCGACTTCCATCACTAAGCCTCGACAACACAGTCATCCGGTCGGCGTATGTGGAGGGCCTCTTTGTTGCCGACTTTGCTCAACAGCTGATGTGGGGCGTGTCGCAAAACAGCCTTTCGGCGTCGGCGCGAGTACTCTCTGGGCCACCACAAACAACAGCAAGACGGATGTCGCCAGATCTGCACGCGCCATCGTGGTCTTGGGCCTCGATCAACGCGCCTGTCGGTTACTCCATGATTTACTCCGAAAATGCCGAGAGCTTGCTTCGTGTGCACGGCGTCGACCCATGCACGATCGTTGGCGGAAAGGCGAAGGTGACAGGGGTACGCCTGACGGTGTCAGTCGTTCCAGCCGCCATACGCACCATGGCGCCGGTCGACACGACGACCAACCGCGATGGCCCAGCACGGCGGCGCCAGCCGCTCGTGTCCCGGCCGACCATTGTGCGGGCGTGCAACGGTTTCTCGTACGGCGTCTTTTGCGACGACGTGCAGGCGCCGGACCTGTTTATGGATAGTCCGGAGCTGCCGTGCTGGGTGGCGGACGATTCGATGCACAACAACCGCGTGCGGCAGCAGTGGCTGAGCACGCGCGATAGCGCCGCGGATTCAAGCACGGACAATGCGCTGACCCGCAGCTGCCAGCACAACCGAGTTCGCCACATTCGCCAAGTCGTCCACGAGGACGAAAACGACGACGGTAGTGCCAGTGGAGTCAAGGACAGGTGGTGCAGTACATGCTGTGTATGGCCGACCGACGACGTGGCGTGGCAGAACATTGACGCCAACACCACGGGAAACGTTGCCGCACGAACGACGGTGGTCTCTGGCCTGTCTCTGCTAATGCAGGTGTTCCGAAAGCGCGAAGCCGGCTCGTATACCGTGTACTTTCTGGCTCTGCAGCCCTCGATCAAAGTGCCGGGTGCTTGGGAGCGGTTTGGCCACGGACGTTACGTGACGTGGGACAAGGCGGCGCCCCACGTCGACCTGTTCTGGGGCAGCAAGTCGAGGAACCTACTACTTGTGTAGTTGGTAGAACATGTACGACAACAATGGTGGATCGCTTTCAATATCTTAAATTTAAATGAGAACCATGTTATTTCACATCTCCGCCTACACCTCCTCAAACCGCCAGGCCCCTTTGAGGCGGCTGTCGCTCCCCGATGACAGCCGTTCCATGGGCTGCAACTCGAGGTCGGAACCAAAGTCACCATCACGGCCCCCGAGGCCACGACGTCCACCGCTCTCCTGCCCCCCTCCATCGGCACCTCCACCCCCACCCCCACCCCCACCTCCCCTCGACTGGCCGCCGTCCATCCGGACGAAGGATGGTCTGGTCCCACCCGGCGCGCCCGACTCGCCGCCGGCGCCCCCGGTCCGCGAGGTCCCGTATGCCGCCGACGAAAAGAACTTGATCTTGCGGAAGAGCGGCGTCAGTGTGGCCAGTGACGACGCCGTCAGGGCGATACCAATCTCGAGTGTGCTCCAGATGGCGAGGTCGGTAAAGTCGTACAAGAAATCGGGTCGATCCAAAATGCCGTCGGCAAAGGGGATGCGGACAATGGTGGCGACGGACGCGACGGACCCCAGGGCCAAAACGGCCGACACAGAAATCTTTTTGCGGCGCTCCATCTTGGCCTGCCAGACGAGGTACGAAGGCAGGACGGCCAAGGTCCAGTCGGCCACCACGTTCAAAAAGGCGGCGACGTAGGTGGTGACGGTGGCAAACGACGTGGCATTGCACTGGGCGCCGGTGGCCGGGCGCGGCGGGTCGGCGTAGCGGGTCCACTCGTACTCGACGGGA
The DNA here is from genome assembly GCA_021396225.1 of Sporothrix inflata. Lineage (NCBI taxonomy): Eukaryota > Fungi > Ascomycota > Sordariomycetes > Ophiostomatales > Ophiostomataceae > Sporothrix > Sporothrix inflata. The sequence goes on along the minus strand of WNYF01000127.1, from coordinate 49,534 downwards.
TGACACGAGAAGACGTCAAAGAAGACAAACATGATGTTGAAGACGGTCACGAGCGCGAGCACAGCCCAGATGGTGATGCGCTGCCAGCGGCGGTGGGAGCAGATGCGCAGCAAAAACAGACCGACGACAAACTTGGACGAAGTGGAGATGACAATGTAGAGCAGCGAGCCGATCCAGCGCCAGAGGACGGCATTGACACGAGACTCGGGCGGGACGTCGACGACGTGCTGTCCAACGCCGTAGTGGACGCTGAGCAAGCCGGCGGCGGTGTAGACGCAGTAGAGGACCTGTAGTGGTTAGAGTGCGTATGAAACCAGGCAAAGATGGAGACAACAACTGAGAACCCACCAACGACACAACGGCCAACCAGTCTTCGATGTAGAAGCGCTTAAGGAGGATACCCATGGAGTAGCAGCGCAGGATGGTGGAGACGATACTCAGTATGAGAAAAGCAATGAGAATGGCCGCGAGCTGCGGCCCACGATCGTCTGCCATGGCGGCGGTCAAATACGGCGAGCGTGCAGTGGAAGAGAGTCGGTGTGCAGGAGTCAAGAGTGCTGGTTGTTGGCGAAATACGGCCATCGACAGCAACGAGTCAAAAGATTGCCAAGCATGGGGAAGGAATCCCTTCACTCGCCCCTATATACAACAACCGAGCGAAAAAGACATGGCCGGAGCATTTGCCGTTCTTCAACCCCCTCCCCCGTGCCGACTACGCGACCTATACAATGATACAAATCTAAAACGGGTGTGAACCAAACCGCTTTGATCAATCTTCACAAGACAGTGGTCAATGTGATAAATGCTTCCCCTCTTAACTTGTCTCCTTCGAGCATCGCTTGCATGGAAGAGTCGGCACAGAATGCATGGCTCAGGGGGCAGAGGAGGCGTGGTTGAAGTGTCAAGTGTGCAGTAGTCTGCTTCGTGGCGTTTTTTCCAGTGTTCTATTTGATGTTCTAGTGTTTTATTTCATTTTTAGCAGCAGTTGTTGTGGTTGTGGTTGTGTACATCGAGGCCCGTGATTGTCACATGCTTCACCCGCATCTGGCCGTTGTACATCCACCTGCCAGGCCGAGCAGAGTGTGCCTGCCCTACGCCCCGTTTCGTTTTGGTAAGGGCCCGATTTGCGATTTTCTGCATTCTACTTCGTACTCCCGTTTAAGATCACCGAAGCGGGCCAGCGCCAGGGCCCACCCTGGGGGCCAGACGTTGGGCGTTTCGATGTTTTCAATACTTTGGATAGTTTCGAGGTTCGACGTTGTGAGCTGCCCGTTTAGGATCAGCTAAGACCGCACGCACCACCACCAAAACATACAAGCTCGGAGGAGAACCAGAAAAAGAGCAACAGCTTCGCTACCGACACAGCGCTAACGCCAGGAACAGCAACGGGCGGCCCCACTGACAGCCGAGCAGCTGAAGAAAAGAGGAGGTGCGGAATGAAAAGAAGAAGACAAGCCAAGACACAACCTCGATAATGTTCTCACTTCGATCGCCATCGTATCGGTAAATGTATCGAGGCAATAGGGCGCACGCGGCGTTTTCGTCCCCTTTTTTCTACAACAAATAAATGCCGTGTTTGTTCTAAAAGAAATAGCAAGACAAACGTGCCCATGAGGAAATTATGACAAAAGAAGAAAAGAAAAAAAAGAGTTGAAGGAACCAGGTGGAGATGCGTGGCAAAAAGAGGCGTTGGACGAATGTGGAAGGTCATCACGTGGAAGCGAAGGGCAAAACATCGAGATTGACCGATGGAGGTCCGATTAAAAAACGACAGGTCTCAAGTTGCAGGTGGCGTTCTGCTGTGATTGCAGTCGCGAAGTTGCCAAACGGGCCGTCTCTCTCAGGGGCTCTGCGTTTGAAAACTCTGGTGTAGGATGGTGGCTGTTTTCACATTCATGTCTCCGTGTAAGTCAATACGCGCATTGGTTGATGGACAGTGACATTCAAGACTAGTCGGGCAAGCTGAACAACTTGAATGGGAGCTAGTGTATGACGCAGTTTCGTCTCAAAGGAGATGGTAAACGACGGGAAATTTGCATGTCAACACATATATTTGCATGTCTGTGTCCCGTACTATGTATTTGAATACCATTTTACTTGATTGATAAATTCGTGAAGCTTGAATTTTTTAGACTTGAATGAAAAAAGAAAAAAAAATGAATTATACATGGGTTTGAATGATAAATTTTTATTTTTTAAAACAAAGAGGTAAAACTAATAAAGTTGACCTTAAAAATCCATTTTTTTTTTTTTTTTTAAAAAAAACACAATTTTGCCAGAAATATTTCCCTAGATTTTAAATTTCACATCATCCATGATATCTTCAGTTGAAGAACAGCGAAAATAGTCAAACGCATCACCCTTTCTAGAAAAGATAATAGCTGAAAATTGAAATACTTTACGGCTACCATAGCCAAGTTATCCCCTTTCCTTTTCTCTCTGATGTTTTGATTCTTGTTTCTCGCCCGAGCATTATAATCGGTCATTTGAGGTATGGGTGCTTTCACATCGTCCATCCAATGATTATGTATATCAATGCTTCGAACACTCCCCATAGAATTCCAGACTCGAAGGAGATGATACTTGTGCACATTATTGTCAACCATACGCACCTTCCGTGATAATCAGAACACGGGTGACTCGTAGTCCTTCCATCTTCTTGAATCTCTTGTAATGGTTCTCGAGAACTAACTTCGAGTCTACCGAACGAGCACCCTTCATATCGAGTGTTTGCAAGTACATATGGTGCTGTGACATGGGTTTGTGTGAAAGAAGTTGTGACTTGTCCATGTTGGAACAGTTATTGGTAATCACATTATCGTATCTTCCAGGACACCATCGTGTTAGTTTCCATCATCCGCACCTCTTTATCCGTCCGACGAGTCATCACTTTCGCCAGCATCCTCCTCTGCTTACTTTTCCCCCGAACGTCTGTATTTGACAATGCAAATATAGCAAGCTGTTCCTTGTGACGGGCCACGTGCTTTCGATGCTCGACGAATGACGTGAGCGCGTCGTCACAAATGGCAACCAGATCAGTCGTTGACGGAGTGTTCCTACCGGCTGCAAAGCAGACGGTTGTAGAGGCACAGTTGATGCACGTTACGCATGTGTTGGCTTCTAGACGGCAAGGCTTCCCCTTGCCCATTTCATCGCTACTCTGGTTTTTGTTAATTTCCGTAGATGACAAGTGGCGGAAGATCCAAGCACATACTGCTGTGTTTACAAGAGTGCAGATGTGTTCAATCTGAAGAGGTCTTTGTTGGCGAGTTTGATGTTATCAAGGCACGTAATGTGGGAGGACGTCCACAAGTGTTGCCACATAAAGGAAAAAAAAGGTGGCCTAGTGAACAGCTGAACCGTCTCGTAAGACGCAGCCACACGCATAAGCTGCCACCGCTTTTATTACTGTACAAATTGGTTAGGGACATTTCAAAGAATAATGCTGTCTTAATGCAATGGATTCCTACCTGTTGGCCATAAATCCTGGACACCAATGGTGCCCTCTCGGTCGATAGCGATGATTGCCGATGCGTAGTCAACTGACGGGGCCCTATCGGCGAAGGAGTGGTGGGAAGAAAGGGGGAGATACAAAGCGGGGCAGGCATAGCAAACGAGCTCGCATACGTGTCGGCTGATCATAGTGGCGATGGCGACGGTCGACGTCGAGGCGGCGTTGGTCATGACGGTCATTATGGACCACATGGTGACTGGACCTGACAGAGTTGTTTCACCGCTATATCTCCATAATATCGTCTCTGTAGTGCCCATGGCTAGATTGTCCCGCGTGTTAGAAAGCACAACGGACATAATCTTGGCCGGTAAGTTCAAGAGGGTGTCTTAGAACCTTGGGAACTGTCTTTTAAGAGCGCTCATCATCTTTGCCTCTGTTCCGTCGGCTATTCCTTCACACCTTAAGTCTAACTTCCCGAAGCTGTCCAGCTTATGGATAAGACGGCGCAGTGCCGTTTTGTACATCCCCGAGAAACGACTCGAGTATTTGCAGAAACCCATGCATCGATGGCAGTCAAAATCTCCTTTACATTGACATGTCAACTCTTCAGGACGCCAGTGGTCATAGAGGATCGGTTTAAATGTCGTCATAACACGATGATGAATCAAGCTCCGCATAGCTGAACGCGTTTTATCTGTTCCGTTGGGCGTCAGGGCCCAGGCCATGAGGTAGCGACCCCGAACCAGAGCTTCGCAAAAAACGGCAAGCGGACGCATAAACTTTGCGTTCAGGTTTGAGCCTCGATGTCCAGAACACCCCGACACAAGCGATACCGTTCGCTGTCGAAACCAAGGTAACGACATGTGGCGTGGTTTTCAGTTGTTTGTGTTTTGAACGAGGCACTTATAGCAGTTTCCGTTACCGTCGTGATCGTCTTCGTTTTGCCGCGGCCGTTATAGGATTGGCGCGCCTCGTGTATTTTCTCTCTGGTGAGTGGCTCGTCTGGCCCATCAGATCATGATCTGAATTTCTTTGAAGGCGCTCAGGATTCCGTCATGAAGCCGAACTCAAATATTTCTTTGATATCCTCTAACACCAATTCTATTGGCATTATTAGTGTGTGACGCCTGGCAACATTTGCGCCATGTTCTCTCGCTTGAGTAGCTTCGACAATAGGTCTTAGAAAACAGCCGTTACTTGACGATGCCAGAGTCGACTTTGGTGACTGTTGCCCGGTTTGCTTTCTCCGCGTAGCACATCATACTTCTTTGAGAACCTGGAAGACGGAACGTCTTTGGACCCCGACATCGATAATGCCTATGATCCTGCCGAATGTGTCGAACGCACATGGTCCCGTATCGCCGTGAGCGGTACACAGACATGACGAATATCTTATGTCGGCGAGGTATTAAAAAAGAGCAACGCCTAGGTCATGAACCAAAAATATCGTTCTTGATAGAGGCTGCGTGGGCGACGTCTTCATCCTAAAAGCTGTCAGTCTTACCACACAGCGCTGAAAATATCCGTGACGAGCAGCCGGGTGAACATAAAAACAGGGTAGAACCTTGGACAACTGCTGGCGCCAAGCGTCAGAAGATCTTGTCTGCTGGAGAGAGCACCTCATCGAACCACCATCGCATATTCAACGGGTCTTTCCCATGAACGCTTACCCCTCAGCGGTCATACCAAAGGTATATCTTGTTGACGTAAGAGGGATGTTTTTGAGCTGTAATGCAAGCGTTCCATGCGCATGTTTGAAAATAAGAACCTCCAAATATATGGGGTGCGAACACCGACGCCAACAAATATTAGGCTGGCGGCTTTTGGAAGAGAACAAACGCGCGAGGGCAGACTATTTACCCTTCATCGGCTTGGTGCGTGACACTCTTCTCCGGCGTTTGTCCACTTTCTAACAGCCTGGCCTGTGGCGCACATCGGAGGCAAAGTTGTGAACCGTTGGACTTCAACGGCCATTGACCGCTGCTTCGATGGAGTTCTATTCTCCGAGCCATCAACTTTGACCAGGTGTTCAGCAAGCAATATCGTTAGCCCATTTGTTTCGCAATACAAACATCCTAGCGGCTGTGCGGATAGGCACAGTGCCAGGACTTTACGCTATCGTCTTGCGGCCGAATGGCCTGTTGAAGTTGATGAAGTCGTATCTTGCACTTACTGATATGAGGAGATGCGCGCCGGGTTGGATGATAATTAGACGGTGTCTTAGCACCGACCGGTCGTCCATCGTTATTAGCACTGGTTTCAGGAATATTCCACTGTTAGTATCGTTGGTCGAGTCTGATAAGCACCAACGACGAAAATGTATTGTCATTCATTGCGTACCACGAAAGGGTTTGTGTTCGGCGGCCACCACGGGCAGCTCGTATGCTCATACGTTTGTGTAGTCGAGTGTGCTGTCAAGAACCATGCCCACGGCTCGGAGAATGATTGCAAAGTGTCCTGCACCGTTGTATCCACGTTTACCTGCAAGAGGATGCCCAATCACTCCATTTGACGATGCCGTCCGTCGTATTTGCTGCTCGACGATCGCGTTACCCGGCGCAGTGGCAAGAAAGTAGTTGCTATAAGACGTACTCATAGTCCTCTTGTTTCTTTACGGAAGAGATAGATGGTCTCCGCCCCGGACACGTCCATGAACTAGCCGACGAGTTTAATGGTATTGTCACATGTAATCGGGACGTATGGCACTGCCAGTCGGTCGTGGCGTACTCATATGACTATGTTCCCAGGGCATTCTTGATCGTAAGGGCGGCAGTATTAGACGTCGTTTTTGCGAGATCTTTGCTCATGCGAGAGACGACGCAGCGTCACCGGCCCCGAGCATGAATTGTTTCCGTATATCGCTAGATGAAACGCTAGTAGGCATCGCTTCGACAGACGAAAACGTCATCATTAGAGTGGTTGTTTGGCGATAAGTCCAAGAGTGAGCTGTGATTGTCTTTGTGTGAACAGCCTCTGATAAAGCTGGTCGTTTAACGGGAACAATGGTCGACATAAATGCGTGTAGCCCACCAAAGGACGTGTTCATCTAGCGGTAACAAAAGGGTATGGTGCTGGCGCTGAGGTATCAGCGCAGGGGGTGGTTGCTGTATCGAAAGCATACATCGGGTGGTGGCCCTGCTTTCATGTGGCAACCTCTGCGCCCCCCTCCATCTGCCTAACCCCCCGTCTTCCTCCCACCCCCAAAAATTGGATGTCCCTGGCTTCTAGCGGAGATCGTGACTTGCTTGATATCCCCTGGATTGGTCGTTGGCTTCGTTTGAAAAGAACCGTTCCAGATAGGTACATCCGAAACCCCGCAAACTGCCTCATCCCGGGTAACTGCTACCAGATGAAAAGACCTTGGGCCCTCTACGACAAGATTTCCCAGCTCAGGCCCATGGTCAACACCAGCTTGTAATAGAAGTGGCCGCACGGCGGAGGCAACTATGGCGAAGGAATACTGGACTTGGACCTGGTCTTGATAGTCTCGAGGTAGGGGACGAGGACGGTTCTGAGCCCATTGCATCGTGCCAGTCGTTTCGAAGTTCGAAAAATGGTCGGCCATCGAAGAATGAATGTAGAAGAATGACGATGGACAAATAAATTGGACGTATGTAGAGAAAATTGGTCGAAGAAGGACAGGCACACTCATTCAGGGGACGGCAAAGCTCGTGAGGGTCCCCGGAAACGCCTGCGCATGAATCACCTTGGCCCGAAGGATCAATAATGTCCCACAAGAGCTAGAATACCGATAACTCAAAATTGCACTCAATGGTCGCTCCGCAAAGATGATTGTGCTGTGGCTGTGATCTTAATTTCGCGTAACGTAGTCGTTTCAAACTCTGGCATAAAAAACGACGCGTGGTTTGTTTGCACCATGCCAGTCGAGCGCTGTGCCTGGGTCATCGAACACGGATCCTAGACCAACTACATCGCATGCTGGTGGACAGGCAAAGAAGTCCCTTATAGTGCCGACCTCCAACGCATACCGATAGAATATATTTTTGTATGGTGGTATCCAGTTTGCGAGAGATGCGGGTGCCGAGCATACAGTAGCGGGTGTTCGACGAGTGCATGTACGTCGGCCCTCGTAGACGCGGCGAGCAAATCACGATGCGTGGTCCGTTATACATCTCGAGCCGGGATTGTCATTCGCCCGTTCGCTGTTGACCGGAGACAATTAGGAAACAAAAACACGCATGTAATAGACTTCGGGTAGGATTGTCCCCAAGCCAGAAGATGTGGCCAACGCGTATATCTGAAGGGCCATTTCATGACCTTATCGGCATAAAAGGGGTAGATGAAAGCAATGATAGCTTTAAGCTCCAACGGCTTCATGCGTTGGCGGCTTATTTTGCCCGCCTCATAAATCTTGCTCACATGGTGGAATCGTCGCTGATTTTCACATCTTTGAAGACCGTCCTTTCGTGGCCTGCAGATGAAAAGTCATATTCCCACTGCCACAGAGGATATCTGCGATACGACGAGCTCCTGTCTTTGGAGCTCGTCCATCTCACGTATCCGTACTGTGTCGGAGTAGATAGTGTGTGGCTTGTTCGTTAAAAGGGCCGTTGACGTCAGCGAAGTATTGGATCAATCGGAATATCCGTAGGTCTATGAGATCATATGCCGCCGAAGGGCAACCCATGTCTTTGTGTATTTATGCCGTTTTATTGGCATTCATCGCTTTTCGTGAAACAGATGTGGGGTTGTACCTCGGGCGTCATGTATATGGCCGCGGCTTTCTTAGTCTTGGTGGCAACAGCATTAATAACAGCCCATTATACGGACCGAAAAACCTCATTGGGAATTTCCTTCTTTGGACGTCCGCCTGTGCTGCCCCTGCTCCAACCTGCTTAGTGGATGTGCTCTCATGTGCTCCCCTGTGCTCCCTGTGCTCCCTGTGCTCCCTGTGCCCGCTGTGCCTCTATGGCTGTTCCATCGTAAGCCGGCACAGCCACAGAGCCTTGTTCTAGGCCACCATCTTGCAGTTTGAGAAACAGCACGGTTAAGTGTATCTCGGAAAGCCGGAACTGAATGACTTATAACTTTATCAAGGTGGTATTAGGTTGTGACTCATAGCCCCTTATATAAAGAGGCAGCCTATTCCTCTCGTCTCTTTTATTACCTCGGCCACCTGTCGCTCCTCTTCGCCTCTCTCACTTTCCTTTTATATTATTATACCACCTCTTATTGTTATTATTATTATCCGCCTTTCTCAGCCACTCCTGGCTATTGGCGACTAGCTAGACAGAACCCTCCTGGCGAAAAAACTGTCATAGATCTAAGTGGGTGTGTTTTCTAGTTACAGGTGCCTGTAGTAAGCCACGAATGGTTACAATAAACAAATAAACAAATAAAACAAAGTAACACATAGGAAATAAAGGATAGTGTGTCGGTGGAGGCATCGCTTTACTCCGGCGTCGGTGACCTCTCCAACTCTCTGGCCAGGCTGTACACCGGGAGCCTCCCGCTCGAATAAGACAGCGGAGGAGTGGTCGGGCCGTGAGGCCCGTCTGTAGGCGGCGGTCCAAGTCCGTTGGTGTTTGTGGCCAGTCGGGTGGCCGCGGGGGTGTTTCTGTGCATGATAGGAGGACGTGAGCTGGGGTCTCGTCCCCGGCGCCGCAGCGGCACACTGGTGAATCGACGGCCTGCCTCCGGAAGAGGTGTGCGTTGAGGCCGACATGGCCGGTGCGAATTTGTGTAAGAAGGTTGCTTTCAGCCTTAGTAAGGTGGAGGTCGCGGCGCCGTACGGCTTGTGACGTCCAGCATGGCGTCCGGGTCGCGAGGGATCCTGCGGAGTGGTCGTTACCGGCGTCTTCAAGCCAGCGGGCCTGTCATGGCACGCCCAGTGATTCCCCGGTGATTCAACGGGGCCTCGCTGGGGGCGCCAGTCAGGCCTAGTCACCTGACCTGCTCGGCGCGGCCCGTCGCCTGGGCTATTGCCAGCCGTCAGGGACCTCGCCAGCCGTCAGGCCTTTTACCAGGGCCCCTCCTCCGACCTACGGATTCGCCAGGGATTCAACGGTGTATCGCAAGGGGCTCATACCCCCCTCCTCGCCGGAGGCTTTCAGCCTCCGCGGCTGGAGGGCCTGAGGCATGGGTGCCTGAGGCTTGCAGTAATTCAACGGGGAATCCCCAGGGTCTCTCTAGATAATAATATAAGCCCATCCGAGGCCCCTCCTCTCGATGAGGAGGGGTAAGGATTAGATTTTGCACTTCTACCTACCTACGTTCGATCCATATGCTTCGTGATCCTCTATCAATTGAACCCCTATCCCTAGGACCCCCTGACAGGGCCTTCCATCGGCCGGTAACGGTAGTCTAGTCCGTCTCTTCGGGGGCCGGCGGCGGGGGCGGGGCGGGGGTAAGCGCCGGGCGCCGGGTATACGGTCGGGTGCGGAGGACTGTATCGCGGATAGCTTGGGCTTTTACTTGGTAGTCCGGCCGGGACAAGAAGACGGCGCGGCGGTAGGAAAGGTAAAGGTTTAACGGTGGTATGCCTTCCTCGGAGTGGAGGAGGTGGATAGGCGTGGATCGGTAAGCTCCGAGGACGGTACGGAGGTAGCCGTGGAAGATCGTGTCGAGGGAGGCCGTCGACCGGCGGTTGCCGTCGTCTGGGAGGAAGACGCTTGCGCCATATGCTGCCGTGCTTCGGAGTACTGCCGTATAAATCGTGCGGGCCCATGGAAGCGTACATCCCCACGTCTTCCCGGTGAGTCTCGTAAGAGCGTGGCTTTGCGTCTTAAGGCGGTGTTTCACCTGTTGGAGGTGCTCCGAGAAGAGGAGCTTCCTGTCGAGCCAGATACTAAGAAAGCGGACTACCTGAAGCGGAGCGATAACGGTGTCCCGGTCGAGCGGGAGCGTCTTCGTCGGATCTGCGTGGCATAAGACTTATTTATTGTTAAGATAATTCTTTACTCGGTATATAAACAGTCTTTTTAAATACGGCGCTGCTGTTACCGAATGGAAGCCCAGCTTACGCCTCATAATAATGAGTAGGACATGGGCTAGGAGTGCGTCTATAGGATAAGTAAGCTAAGTGCGCTAAAATAATAACATGTGCTATCATGTAGGCTCTGAACGCTGACGTCGACAACGGATGGCCCATTATTTCCTGGTGGTCGCCGTTGATGGTTACGCTGTACTCACTCGTCGCGCGATCATAGTATTAGGACACGTTTAGGGCTTCTTTGTTGAAACTTGTTATAATTTAAAATCAAACCTAACAAGAATTTGTAAACGACAGCCCTATTTCGCCGAACTAGGAGAAAACAAGGAGAACTGGGTATCGGGGAAATTTCGGAGCATGGGAAACAGCAATCCGGTTGCAATCCGTTTGCAATCCGTTAGTGGCCCGTACTCCTTGTAACCTTGAGGACCGTTTGCTGTGTTTTAGAGCAAACAAGGAGCGTGTAATAAATATTTCGCCCTCCTCTTCACGCCGGAGAAAGTCGGCGTACTTGACCCGGGCCTTTTTTCGACTTCGTCGTGGGCCTTGACCTCGTCCGACCGTGTGACGGCCGTGATGGTCGTGCCATCGGCGTTCTGCTTCAGAAACGCCGTCGGAATTTTGGCCGAAAGCGTCTTGCCGCGGAACTAGACCCACGTCAATTCGTTCACGTCGCAAATCCTGCAGAGATCCAAAAACGCAGACAAGGTGATGATGCAGCACGTCAGGGTCTGGTGGTCACCGGTGCCGGCACCAACGCCGGGCGGTTGATTCTCATTCTCCTCCAACCAGGGAACCACGGGAAGCTCCACCGTCTCCGGTAGATCGATGAGATCGAGCGCTTTCTGCACCTCCACTGCCGTAGTCAAGATACCCCCGGGCACGGGGCCGAGGGGCAACAAACGCGCTCGTTGTGGGATGCGGAGCCGGCTGCGCAGGCTCGATATGATCCAGGCCTCGTCCCGCCACGGAGGGGCGCCGCTGTCTTTTCCTTTGTATCCTGGCGACATATTTGACAACGTAAGGGGCACGGGCTGCGAGTAGTTTGGTAGGATGTACAACTTGGTCGGGAAAGGGGAAAATAGAAAAGATGGAGTGGATTGCAAAGTCGTGTGGTTGTACAGTCATATACCGTGCTTGGATGCGACTAGGGACAGGTCCACAAAGCCGGATAAGATCAGTACCGTAGTGAGAAGACGTCTTGATGGAAAGTGAGTGTAGTGAGTAGAAACGTATGAGAAGAACGAACTTTAACAACGTCGGTGTTGTTTTAAGTTCTACAGTTTTTGTCGTGGCGAGTTTAGGGCGGATGTTGGGAGCTACTCGTACGCTAGCTCAGTGTGCTGTCCGGGGAATCACCGGGTCCACCACTGGACTACTAGCAACTTGAGAAGGGGCAGCAGGAACGGCGGGGCAGCAAGGACAGAACGGACACCACGGGCAGCAGGGTCAAAAGGGGCAGTAAGGGCAGAAATGGCAACCAAGGTAGAAACAGCAGCAAAGGATATAGGGGCAATGAAGGAAATAAAAGCGGCGAGGGCAGCAAGGGCAGAAAAGACAAAAGGGATAACCGGGCCACATTGTGCAACAACGTCAGGAACGGTAGCAAAGGCAGCATGGGTAGCAAAGATGGCAAAGGTACCAGAGAAAGTAAGGGAAGAAAACTCAGCTAGGGTAGCACAGGCATCAGCAGCAGGAGGGAAAACACGGGCAACAAGAGCAGAAAAGGCGGCAGCAGTGGCAAGAAGGGCAGTAATAATAGTAAAGGCAGAAATAACATAAAGGGCAGCAAGGTCAAGAACGTCAGCATTAGTAGCAGGGGTAGCAAAGATGGCACAAGCAGTAGAGAAAGTAAGGGAAGCAAACGCAAGAAGGGTAGCACAGACAACAGCAGCAGGGAAAACACGGGTAACAAGAGCAGCAAGGGCGGCAGCAGGGGCAGCAGGGAAAACACGGGCAACAAGAGCAGTAAGGGGGGTAACAGGAGTAACAGGGAAAACACGGGCAACAAGAGCAGCGAGGGCGGCAGCAGGAGCAGCAGGGGCAGAAGGTACACGTGGCGGAGCTTGGAAGAGAAGGACTAGCGGCGTGGTAGTACCCGGCGGCGGCATTAACGGCGGCACGTGGAGTTTCGGCGTCGTGAGCCCCTCACCGTCGAAGAGGCTGCAGAGCATCTGGGCGGCCGATGCGCGCAGTCCCGGGTCGGCCACGACCATGGGGCGAACATTTGCTAACGAAGGGTCCTCTGCGTGCCGTAGGACGATGTCCGTAATGTCCGTTTGTTGTAGAGACGAATCGCTCATATCCTCGATGAAGCCGTCGTGGTCCACTGACCAGAGGAGCGTGACAAACAGGGACCACACGTCCATTTTGGGTGTCTGCTGCTGGCGTGAGGTGACCTCGGGGGCCTTGAAAACAGGGCTGCCGACGTTACTGATGATCAGAGCCATGGCGCTGCTCAGACCAAAGTCGGCTAGCTGGAATTGGAAGCCGTTGTTGTAGCCGCTGTGCTGGACGAAAAGAATGTTGCCTGGCTTTACGTCGCGGTGGACCATGTTCTCGCGGGCTAGCGTATCGAGGGCCTGGAGTATATGGTGAAGCACGGTCCATAGTATATTTTGAAGAGATAGTGGCGGCTGGCTTTTAGTATAGTCCCCGCTATCTAGAAGATCTTGAAGCGATCCGTTGGCTAGAGAGAAAAACATCTCCGGCGCTTGCTTTTCCCAGTTCTGCGACCAGATGACTTTAAGGATGTAAGGCTGCGCCGTGGATATATATGTTAGTAAAGGCGAGATCGTAAACGAGGAGGTAGGTATACGTAATAGAAAGGGTTAATAAGAGGAAAGATGGATAAGGATATATATCGAGCTCGAGGAGGAGGAGAAGGATAGGACAAACATGATTAACCTTAGCGAGGTTCTCTACCTCGCGCTTACACACGTCCCAGTTCACTAGGGCCGGATTCGACATAGGCTTTATCTCCTTAAGGGCCATTATAGTTCCTGTGTCGACGTTTACGACACGATAGACAACGCCAAAGACACCTCCACCAAGACGCGCCAGTTTGTAGTAACGGATAACCATAGAGGGACCCAAGGTGGGACTATGTATTCTCGTAATACGTGTCGTTTCGGGGGTAGATTCGGTGTCGTCGAGTGTTTTTACGAAGCGTGCCGCCTCGGACCGTAGTATAGCTTTATTATAGCCAATCGCCTTGGCTGTAATAGCTGTGCTGGCCGTGGGATCGTTCTTGGGCCAAACAATACGGAACAGAAACCGCTTGCTGCCGGGGCCGCACATACCTAAGACCCGGTTGACGCGGTGGTCGACAAGTACCTTTCGTACCCGCTCCGGCTCAAACTGGAACTCGACGTCTTCGTCGCCGGGACCGTCAAAGGGCTGGCGGACGCTGGCGAGCGAGAACACCTGCGTGGAGCGATTGTGCGACTTGTCGTACAACATGACAACCCCCGACTCGGGTGCCCACTCGAACGAGCACTGCTCACCATCCACGTATTCGTCGTCGATTCGAATGTCCCCTTGCCGGCCTAGGCTGACCAATGTGACACCGTCACGTGCAGACGACGGAATGCTTCCAATATTGAGAAACGAGCCTCGATTGTTCTGGTCAAGGAATCGTTTGTTGTCTTCATGGAGAACCACCTTCCACGCGGGGTTGTTTAAAGGCTGCAGGCGGAAGACCACGTCGTGGTTCTGTGGAGGCTGCTGAACCGCCATGTCGATCGCAGTGTCGACACCGCACGGCGATGTGTTGTTGATGGCGCAAGGAGGGAGGAGGCGGATTGTCGAAGGATCCAAGGATGCCAGCGACGGCTTCGTTCACGCAGAACGAGAGAGGTTGTGCGGTCCTGCGTTCCTGCGTTTGTGGAATCGAGCTCGCAAGAGGGAAAAGGCAAAAAAAGCGCGGCACGGCGCCCTGCTCTCCGCCCACGTTTGCCTCGCTGCCGATTTTTTACGAAAAGTGCAATTTCGTGCATGCTATCTAAACCAGTCGCTTCTGTTACTGGGGTACTGCGCCACACCTTTTGACCTTTTGTATTCGTGCTGTACGCTGCTGGCATGAGACGCAAAGGGAGCTGAAAAATTACACCGCTCGGCACCGTACTCGTACTCTGTCCTGGCCGACTGCGTCAAAAGTGCAGTTTTGTTTGTCCACGTCGCGCTGTCCACCAATCAAACGACCCGCGAGTCGTCCACATATACGAGTGACCCCTAAAATAGACTTTATCTTGGTCCGTGCGCGCCCGGCCACCTCGACCACCACTATCTGCTAGCTATCAAAGAGGTGGTTCCTCGCGACAGAACAGAAACGAAAAGAAACGTAAAAGAATCAAAACGTAGTAACATAACGCAAGTCGACTCCCGCACCAGTTCAGCATCGCTTCATCAATCCGTCTTTTGTGATTTCACCGACGTGCGATTATGATTATGTATATCTGCGCCAATAGCCTACGATGGTAGAATCCATGAGCGGCGATGGCCTCTTCCACCCCCACGACGCGCTCGCGAAGCTCGACACCAACGTGGTGCCACGCGACCGGGCACGACGACGATTCGTGGGCGAAAGTGATGGCGACGACGACGACGACGACGACCCGTTTCAATCTCCGCCCTACCAACCACCCCCCACCGACGGCGGTACACCGAGACAATCGTACAGCCCAGTGCCAGAGCCCAACGTCAACCTTGACCTCCGGACGGCGCAGACGTAAAACACCCATGGCCCGGGCGGACACGTATTCTGTCCAGCGTCTGCGAGCTGGATTCGATGAAACCCATGCCACTTGGAGCCAACGATGGCGCTCACCATAACTATAATCAACGGCTGGGACCCGGCCCTCGAAGAGCCCACGACCGGGAAACAGGCGCCGGTATCTCGCCGCCGTTCAGAACCTCCCACGCCGATAACCGAGGCCGACGCCGAATTTCCACACGCCGAGCGTACAACTTAACTTGGTTAAGGCGGTGTGTGAGGATTGCGCCCTGGACCGTGATGCTAGGCGTGCACTGGATGTCCTACTGATACGAGGCATTGCAATGTAGTCATAATTTAATGTATTTCCTTTTTTTTGTTCCTTTTTTCATGTGGGGGTATCACATCTCCAGCCTCCAGTGTCTTTCCTCTTGGCTTTCCCTACGCACGCCGACGCCGCTTTGGGGCCGGCCGACCTGTGGCACCATCCTGCTGTGTAAGTGGCGCAAAAGCCTTAGTTGACCTTGAAGGCGTTGATGAAGATGATCACGGAATGGTCGATACGGCACGGCATCTGGTTTCTGAACGCCACGTCAATGCGATATCTCATCGGCGTCTATTTAAAAGGAGGTTAGACTATATCGGGCTTATACCTCGATCTTCTCAGGTTGGCAACGAAATTTGGATTCTGCCCGGGGTGCATGTGTAAGGGGGTCCTAGGGATGGGGGTTCAATTGAGAGAGGATCACGAAGCAAGTGGATCTAACGTAGGTAGGAGGAAGCACAAAATCTAATCCTTGGCCCCCCTCTCTTCGAAAGGAGGGGCCTCGGATGGTTCATATTATTATCTAGAGAGACCCTGGGGGTTCCCCGTTAAATTACTGCATGCCTCAGGCACCCAGGCCTTAGGCACTCCAGCCCCGGAGGCTGAAGGCCTCCGGCGAGGGGGGGGTAGGAGCCCCCTGCGATACACCGTTGAAGCCCTGGCGAATAAGCAAGACGGAGGAGGTGCCTAGGAAAAAGGCCTGACGGCTGCCAAGGACCCTGGCGGCTGGCAGCGGCCTGGCGGCGGCCCGCGCCGAGCAGGTCAGGTGACCAGGCCTGGGGGACATGCCCAGTGAGCCCCCGTTGAATCACCGGGGAATCGCTGGGAGTGGATGCCATGACAAAGCCTCAGTCTTATATATCCAGTGAACTTTATGTGTGCCTCTTTCCTTATTTTATTCTTCATAAAGTAAGCCCTACTTTATTCCTACTTTATTCTATAATTCATACTTCGTATGAAGTTCCCTACTTAGGTATTCTATAGCTAATCCTTTTGCTCGTAGTATCTCATTCCGTGTGGAAGTGCCGCCCTTTCTGGCGGTCCTCTCACTCAGCCACCTTTTCAGCCACAGCCCCATGTACTGGCCACAATTGTGCTGTCCATTAATATCCTGTCCCAGTTCCGTATACCAGGATTGTTGGTGCTGGCTGCCTGTGTACCAGCACCTTTCGTGCTGGCCGCCGTTCTGCCGTTCCTGACCGCTTTGGGTCTCTTTTCTGGTCCCGTGGGGGCCAGAATCGTAACAGTTAAACTACGAGAACTCATAGTTCGGCTAATACGCAAGACGGCTTTCTACAGTATCAAAGTGAAGCTTTAAAATGAAAAAGTCACACTAGAAAGTCTTAATTAGGAGGAGGAACTCCAGCGAGCCTCCAGTGCGGGACGGTACTGTATTTATAGACATCTATAGTAGCATAGGCAGTAAGAACCACATAGAGCCATATTAGCTTACAAAGACTTTACAACACTTCCTAGGACTTGTTTACTACCTCCTCCTCTAAAGAGCGTTTCCACGTTTTAGGTCCCTCGTTAATAGATGAGGCCGTATGCTTAGAGCTATATACTTATAACCGTGCACATACTTGCTGTGGCGCAGACGGTGCACAGGCGGCACAGGTGTGCACGCCTGTGCAGGCATGCTTAACGCCTGTGCCAGGCTGTGTAGCGCCTGTGCTTGGCCCCCAAAGTCGGCTCGTGATTTGCAGTTGAGAAAATGAGGTTTTTCGGCGGGTATAACAACAGCGATAGCGACCGCAGTCTCTTCAGCTGTTGTAATGACCAAGGCCGCATCCGTCGTGACCATCAGCCAAGCGGTACATCTGATCGAGTTGTCGGGCGTCGCGGTACTGTTCTTTGTTTGCGTCAGAAAGTCATATTCGTCCGTGGTGGTCGCGTCGGGCACGTCCATGATTTGCCAACATCGACGTGGCCGTTGGCAAGTAAGCGTGGATGGGACGAGACGTCGATTGTAGGGTTATGTGCTTGTTTCGTGCCCCGAACAACAAAGATAAGCTGTTACTACTTTGCGTTATGAGGTGTCACAAAGGCGGCGAACGTCATTGTTGATGGCGTCCTATAAGGTTCCGTTGTGTCCATGTCCTCGGTTTACATAGCCTTTATGCTAGTGGGTAGTGGCATTCTGCCTAAAAGAACATATACAAGTACGAGGTTTCTTTTTCATTCTCACAAATTTCCGAATGCAAGTCTTCGCATGAGGCAGACTCGGTGGGAGCCAACTTCAAGGTCGTACCTGACCGAGCACATGATACCATGGTAAAAAGCCCCGGCGTCTGCATGGGGCTGCGTAGTCGCCGCAGGCACAGTGATCGAAAGTGAACTTGCTGTTCCCTCCCCATCAGAAGATCTCGGATTCTGTCGCTGCATTGTTTCAGAGACGATAGTACGTGGCGAGACTTGGGACAAGAGCCAACACAGGCTACATAGACCGGGCACGAGAAGACGTGACCAGTGATATGTAGTTGGAGCAGTCATGAGGATGACGCTTTCTTTGAAACTTCTTCAAAGTCATTTGATGTGGAAACCACCGGACACACAAAATCCGTGGAGTACCACTTCTGCCTGGTAAATAAGTCTAGCTGTGAGACCCCGGGACACTCACGGCTCGATCAAAAGCCGTCAAAAACGCGTCGTGATAAAACGGAGAAGTCACTTTCAGAGACGATTTTGGCAGCCTTGTGCTTGTCGTTTAGTTCCATGTGCGCGCCAGAAAATCTTGCCTACCCAGGCGTGTCACGGCTGGATAAAAATCGGCCAAGAACCAGTGTGATACGCTAGATACAGATATCGTGTTGTAGATAACGCAATGGCAACACTATTCTTGTTTCGTCACATCCAAGACCGGGGAGAGAAGATGCACCAAAGCTGCCTCCCATGTCGTGGAACAAAAAGCGTCGAGCTGGATGTTCTTCGCATCAAACTCGCATTCAACAACTGCGATGTTGCTGGTACACACTGCATCGCCTACCATGAAGCCGTGTCACTGTCCTTTGTGAACCATTTTCCGACAGGGAGCATCGCAGCTGAACAGTCTCCACGAATTCGCATCGGGACGTGGGCGAGGACGAGGCTGCTTACGCCAGTGACTTTGCATAATAGTCGCAGTCGTCTTCTTCTATTCCCGGACACCATTCCATGGGCTATTAGCACCTAAAGCATATTTGCACAATGTCTGTGTACTCGACTTCTTTAACACGGAACAGTCCCGCTTCGTCATGAAGGGCCTTCTTGCTGGTCGCGACGACCATTAACAATGTTTGTGTCTCATATTCCAGACACAGTAACAAGCCGAATGAACACACAAGACATGCACGTTTGCGTCTGGATACGTGTCGTAGATGCTTTTCCATAGAGCCAGACACGAGCTGTCCGCATATCTCTAGAGCTGCCCTTTGCTATATATTCCTCCGCTATGACCCACGGATGAAGTGCTCCATCAGAAGAAAAACGAGACGACGACGATGTCTGGCCGAATATCGAAGGATAAAGCAATTCGGAAAACCAAGTAACGGGAACGTGGGCGCGCACGTCTTGATAAATAAAAGAATAAGAAACCGCCGTGATAAACCGGGTTTTGGTCCATTGCAAAAGCGACAAATACAAGGCTTCTCATTGATTTTCTGGAGATCTCTGTGGGAACCTGGCTTGACGTTGTTTCGTTCATCGAACAAACTGTCGAGACCAGTGGCTGTGACGGATGCTCGTCGTGGTGAGTTGTCGAGCTGGTGATGTTTCCACGAGTTCGTAACCGACTAGTTGATGAACCCGAGCGGACAAATTGGTAATGTGTCCTTGCTCTCGAGCAATAAAAGAGGAGGCTTTGTTGGAGACGAGCGTGGTGTCTCATTGGATAGATGGCTGCAGTAACTGCAGGTTCGTGTCAATCAGGAGATACTTCATCGTAGAAGTCTGCGTGGCCATGCCCTGGGAGCACACGGTGTGCCTACTGCTTCCATCGGCGCTGCTCTCGTATAAATGGCATTCATTGTCGCCCTTGTAGCCCTTGCGAGCACCATTTTTGCTTTCAATCTATGGTCAGCACAGATTGTACACCATCGTGGCTGTTGTCTTCTTGGTCGTCATGCAATGTGTGTTTGGAAGTTGAAGTGTGAGTGGATATACGGCGTGTGGTCTAACTGTCCTCTCGATATTTTTGAAGAAGAGGGTCAATGTTCCTTACTGTAATCAGGCGATGGATGTTCTCAATGTTGTTTCGGGACTCTTCCACCTAACATCATGGGAAGACATCGTGGCTCAGAAGAACACAGTCATGGAACACGAGTGCTTTAGCGTTTGAAAACCGACGGTGGCTCTTTTATCTTTCGTCCAGGATCATAACGGCCGGAATGCTATGAATATTCCATACTTAAACTCGTCCCGGCTGCTATGGCGAGTTCCGTCCAGGATCAAATGTACACCGGTGCCTTTCCCTTTCGCAATGGCATCAGATATGCACGGTTAAAGGCCTGAATCTGGGTCTTTCTCGCATGTGGACCCTAGGAGTGTCGTTGGACTCGGGAACCGATGTAAACGTCATGACTAGGGTGCGGGCAAGACGCCATCTAACGTTTGATGTGTAAGGAGATGCAAGGCACCAGAGGAAGACACAGCCGGTGGACAGATGCCGTTTTTTCCCTCATGAGGTTGTTGCATCTCACCATTAGCTGTCAACATAAAAGTTGTGTTTGTGAAGAGCGAGGTCATAAAGAGAACTAGAGAGTGAAAAGGCAAAAAAAAAGAAGAAAAAAAAGAACAGGTGGTATGATCCTGGGTTTCTCTAAGCCGCTCTCTTCTAGATAATCACAGCGCGTGCAGCCGCTAGGAAGCCTTCTCTGCAAGGACTGTTGCACACAACGTCGGCAGTCGCCCGGATAATGGTGCGGGTTTGTTTGGTTGTGCGTTGCTTGGTGTGAAGCTTTATTTACTTGGGTCAGGGGTATGGCGCTAGTCGTGCATGGTAGGCGGTAGCGTTCCAGTGCTCGTTTGTATATTCTTTTCGGGAACTAAGCCGACGCTCTAGAGCCATAAAGCCTTCATCTCGAAGGTTTTTGAAGTTCCTGTATGTCTTCCACCAGCCGAATGAAACGTATTTTCCAAGTTCCGCAACTGAACCAGTCGCATGTATGTTGTGTGGCTTAGCTGTCGTCTGCTCTACCATACAACAGCATCTGCTACTTTGTTTTCTCTTTCGGCCTTCACTAGTTGCGCGTCCTTTTGTGTGCCTTCATCTTCATTTTTCGGACTTCCGGTAGTTTTTCTCCACTTATCTAGCGAGTGTAGGTAACAGCGAAGTAGTTTGTTGGGAGATGTTGCTAACACGAGCTGCTATCTCCTCTGTGATGCTGGGCCGCGGCAGTTTGCACTCTATTCCATGTTGGGGGAATTAGGCCTTACCCCTTTGATCAAGGGGATGAACCAAACTCAACACAAGCATGTGGAGCCCGTCACTGCTCCAGTAGTCTTCATATAGCACGTGTGTAAAACGGACAACTGACAATGGACATGCGCGGCTCCTTGTTCGTGTTTGCTGTCACGTTTTGCCGTTCATCTGTGCCTTTTTCAAGTTTTCACGTGTTTTCTCACGAACCTGTGTCCGCTTTGTGATGTAGCTGTAACAACGTGACTCATAATTGGCGAGTGAGGCTAACGGCGATGTAGTATTGTTTCCAGATAACACCATATCAACCGCGTTGTATTCAAGAATTTGTGGATGAAATTGGCTTGACTGACGAAACTTCCCCATCGCCAACGTGGGCAACAGCGATGTTGCTAAAAGTCCTCGGGTAGCCCAACAGCACGAATCTGCTGGATACGTCCGTCACTCCCATAACCCCGTCACGCCCTGGAGCTCGTAGAAGACAGATCGATAGTGATGCCGTGGGAGAACATGTTGACATATTCTTTGACGTTTAGATCAACAGCGGTCAGTTAGGAAACGGCTTGCACTGGTGTACGTGATTCAATGTTCGTGAAATCCGTAGCTTACACTCCGTCTCACGTTTAGGATTGCCTTTTCCTCGACGTTGATCAGCGAGAAAGACAGGTGGCAACACAGGCCACACAGACATCTTCCCAGATTCTGTAATTTGCTTGTTCTTTTAGCGGACCGACTCTCGCCAATGCAAAGATGACATCTGCTCTCACACATATTGTCATCAATGACTTTTTCTCGGTGTACCTCGAGCGTGTAAAACTTCATCGACTCCAACACAGAGATCACAAAATTCGCTAGGTAACTGTTGTCTTCGTCCGGGGATGGACTGGGAAACATACGCGGTTAGATGCCAGCTATCGATTGCTGGCCTTTGCATCTGGAGCTGCGATGATGAGCCAGGAGTCTGCTGTAGGAGCTTTGACACAGTTCTGGTCGTTGCAGCTGTGCCTAAAAGGTTAGCAGTTGTTGACTTCTAAGGATGGTCGCAGTTCGTATAAACTTACTCTGTATGACGACTCTATTCAACAGCATGCAGCTCAGCACACGCGCCATAAGTTTTGTTTAATCCTGATGTCTCAACATGATGGGCGAGGTTTTGGACCTGTACACCTAGCAGAGACGAACGAGTGTTTGATGCTGGATGTGATGATGCAGAACAATCCATTGACGCCGAAAATGACGAGACCGATGGCATACCCATCGATCCAAGATTGCTACTCAAAGATTTCACGGAGTTGTAGGTTTGTCTGACTGCTGATGCTATCGTCTTTTGTCTGGGCAGGTGTTTGAACGTGATCGCCGAGCTCTCCATTGTGGCGGCGGGACCAAAATTCTTGAAGTTCCTTTCTGAAGATAGCCCTCTGCAGAATGTGTTCGCGGTCACTGTATAAGGCACGTAGTCTTGTATACGCCTTGTAACGTCCTGGATCACCTTTGACTGCATTGGTGATGGATCGATGTCTGTGCACGAGATCCGCTCGAGCGGACTTAGATGTACTGAATCTCTCTTGGAGGAGAGGATTAGTATAAATTTGAGCTAGACCGATATTGGAGATCGTCGTTGGAGGATTGGCTGTCCCTGTTCCCAGAAACACGCTCGATATGCACTTTACGTCTTGAAGATCGAGGTCGTGCCAAAGGCCCTGGTAGTCGACGGTGGAGGTCTCGTTTCGATATACACGCATGACGATATGCGTGGTTGTAAATCATGTCCTCTATTCGGATTTGCAGAGTTTGTTGCGAAGTCATCCTTCGCTGGCGTGACCTGTAATTTTCCAAAGTCAGCAGTGAAGATGCTTCGCAAATTGGTTTGCACTTCTTCTGATCGCAGTCCCAGCTGTCGTGCAATGCCACTTGCAACCTCCGCTCCCACGAAAATAAGGCGGTCCGTGAACAAACCGTACCCCGGATCAGTTTGTGGTTGCATCTCGGTGCTGGCAATATATGTGTCGAGACCCAATGCCTTGGCTTTGTTTGACAGGTCTTGTATTGTGATTACGGGACACCCGGTACAACGTACGCATGTAGTACCGGTCTGGCTTATAACAGCAGGTACCAAAAGCGACAGCGACTTGCCGCCAACAGGTCAAACCCTCCTCCATACAACGGTAACAACGGTCTCTAACTGCCGGACGATTCAGTTGTCCATTTATTTCATGTTTGTGAACAGTTCCACCAGTCCTGATGTGTGGTGGAACAAAAGGACACCGCGTTTCCCCTTGCCTATGATAAACGGCACCTGTGATGTAGGTCTCTAGTAGATTCTCACTTTTCGATGATACGAGAAAGTGCTGGACCAGTAGCTTCTGATGAACCCGAAGACAGGTCCACCTAACTGCACGGAGCAGATTTGACGGATAACGCGGCCTTCTTTCCCACGACATCCACATCTTCTCCCGCCTGAATCCGCTTTTTGAACACCATACGGCCTGGTAGAAATGTTAGTGACGTTGTAGGACACCATACAAAATTGCTTTGGTGATCATTTCCTCGACATTATCAAGGCTCCGATTTCATTCTCCTTGGCAAACGGTTAACGGCTTCATGTGGCGTGCGAGGTCGTGTTTCTCCCCACAAGGTGTGACGGTCAACCACGATATTCTCCTGAAATGTCTTGAGATTCATTGTTGGCGACTGCACAAACGAAGATATGTTGGTTACAGCTGATATGGGTTTTGTCGGCCATAATTTTGACCGCTTCTTCGGTGGACATAGGCGGAGTGGGATAATGATAGGTTGTACTCGAAGGATGTCTCGCGAGTAGATCTGTCGAGACTCGTCCATTTTTGGTTTGGCTGATTTCCTCACTCTGTTAGATCATGAAGTAGCTCATATTTCTGCGGCCACAGTGCTTTTTCCGTTGTTGCATTATACCTCGCCGCTTCGTCGTGGATCTCTTCAAAGGATAGACTGGGCGCATATGCTCACAAGAAATTGCGAACCTTGGATAAAACCACCAGTTCATTTTTGAATATTTTGTGCAGCGCCCAATTGGAGACATAAGTTTGGAATGGCGTGCTTGTTGCCGTTTCATTCCTGGTGCAGCTTTCCAAGTCCATGAAGCCTTTGTAGGGACAACAAAGGCGACGACAAATGCAAGCATTCGGGCACCTTGAGATGTAAGGGAGAACGGCTATAGGGTTGTTTCGTACGCCGATGGGCGTCTGGTAGTAATGTCGAAGGGGATTCCATGACACAATCGGCCATGGATACATGCCGTGTTCGTCGAGGCCATTCGTCGCGGGCAATTCCTGAGAGGTAGACGGCGACGTCAGTCATCCCACGGTGGTCGTCGGGGGTGTGAAGATGTCGAAAAACTATTGGGTGTAAACGATACCCGTAGGAACAATCGACGCGGAAGCAAAGTTAACACGTGTTTGTCGAGCGTACTTCATGCATGCTTGACGTGCAAAGTAAGGCGTGAGGTTTCACACATACGAGAATGTGCTTTGTAAAGTTGTCGACGCGGAACATGGACCATGAAGTTGTATGAGACTGTCGAGAAAACTTGGGTGATATCTGATGGTCCTGTCGACCGCGATGACAGATACCGGAAGTGTTTAAGTTGCGGAGTTGTAGGTCGGTCGTACGTGATGTCGTGTTGGCCATAGGCCATTGCGCACATCATTCTGCACGAGTGTTTGAAAACAAAATCAAATAATCATGGATGCCTTTTGCTAGTGATGCTTTATGGTCGACGTAGAATAGGGTGAAGATTGTCGTCTGGTTGCCGTCGTTGATGTGAGGAAAAGAGATTTCCGTCAATGGAGGCAAGCTCAGAAACTTCGAGAGTTGGCTTGCATTGGCCCGCCTATGCTATCATTTGAGAAAGACTGTGCGTCTTGTTTTGCCCTTTTCGATAGGCAGCGACCTTGTACGTGTCTTGTGTTTAGATGAAAGACAGTCCAAGACCTTGAGCAACGCCATCACACCCGGGTGCACTCCAGGGGCCAGCCTAAACATGTTGTTGCAGTCGCCGTCGGGTCTTCCATCGCATTCAACATCCGTGAGACCGCTGGTGGGCAACGGACGCGTCGCCTGGCATATCATCGATCGGAGCTTCAGAACATACGGAGGCAGATACAAGTAGTCCTTCACTGTCGACCCTTTTCGTGCTAGACGAGCATATTAGCCGTTTCCATTTTGTAGAAGGGCCACTCTTAGATATAGTCATCCGTCGCTTCGTGTCTGGCTGATATCTCCTTCGAGAACTGTTCTTCTGGCACCGTCGACGATAGCAAAGTGCCTCATCCAACGTTGTACGTGGTCATTGAGGCAGTAACCCAACGCCTTTTGATGCAGTTTTCGCAAGGGTGTCAAGTCCCTTGTCGCCTTTGACAACACGTTCTTGGTACCAGGACGGTGACGATACACGGATGTTCATTTTATTTCATCCACCATAGACCGATGTCACTTCTCG
This sequence comes from Sporothrix inflata, assembly GCA_021396225.1. NCBI lineage: Eukaryota > Fungi > Ascomycota > Sordariomycetes > Ophiostomatales > Ophiostomataceae > Sporothrix > Sporothrix inflata. The sequence continues at coordinate 24,217 of WNYF01000127.1, read as the reverse complement.
AGTGACCACGAGTATGTCTGACAGCAGCTTCGTTTCGTTTTTGTCGATTTTTGTAGGTCCACACCTTTGCAAACATCATCATAGTACTACTAAGAGTCGTGGAGTTCGTTTATGGTCATCCAATGGATCTAGCTAATGGTTTTCATGTTTTTCTCTTAGTGACTAGCTGTATCATGTGAAAGAACAACCAAGAGAGACGGAAGCATACGTACTCTCCTTCGCCGTCTACATCCCCGAGTAACAGGCAGTTGTCATCAAGCAGACTGGAACATATCTCATCATAGCCTCTTGGAGACGTGTGATGTCGCGAGTTAGGCACTTGTTGCTTCCTTTCTCTCTATAAATCAAATTCGTATCGTTTGGGAGGCCAGTGCACTTCGTCCTTTTAAGACGTTGGGTCGTCCGCCGGCAGCCTATTCTCCCATGGGTGGGAGAAGATTGGTTAGTTACAAGCCTTGTCGTGGTTTTGGTATCTGGACCGTCTGCCATTCAGCGTTGTCTTGTCTAACTGTGCGTAGAACATGCAGCGGATGATTCGCTCGTCGGGGCAGAGATTGTGAACATCGCAGTTCGGCATAGGTATGGCAGCGATCCGAAGAGGTCCCGGTCCTAATCTGTCCTACCCGTACTTACCATCTGTCGTTCTCCAACTGTTGTTGAGGAACGCCACCGGCCGAGCCTAGCCACATGATACATGCTGTGTCGCCGTTTGAGAGACGGCCGGTACTCGTACAGTGTCAGGCGTGGTGCGCGTAACCGTCGCCCTTTATGGCCTTGTCATAACCGAGACATCGAAGGCCCTCCTAAAATAAGACGCGCGGTGGCGAGTTAGAGGCTGGGGGCCGTTTCAAACTTAAAATCGCATCCTTGAGGTTATTACACGCACAGTGTACGCCAGTTTTTCAAATAGGCATAGAAGTTCTATCGAGAGTAGTCAAATAAGTCCTTGTTGTAGTTATTGCCATAACCACGTCGCAACCATCTTGTCATGGCTAAAATGACTTTCTTCGGTCCACTATATTGGAAATCTTTCAGTTTTTGAACTATGCCTCTGGCACAGAAGACTGAACATGTATGGCTGGCGCCTGGGGTAGCTGGTGCATGGCACAACCTTTCCCCCCCATCACGACCGATCGTCTCGTCAAAGGGTGATGATGATAATGTACTCTTTGTTAGTGTTGACAGCCGCCCTTACGCCATCGGCGTATTCTATTCTCTGGCTTTTGGTGTTCGAGCATTCTCTATCGAAATGTGCTCGACCAGACGTTGAAGCACCAACTGACTTGCACACACCTCGACGAGTTTGGGAAGAGAACGTGCATCGAATCCCCTTCCCGCTGGTTTGGGAGCTACAGAGGGCAGCTTGACGACATCGGACAAAGTCGGGGTCACAATAGGCCCCTGCAGATGGCCTCCGATGCCGTTGATCACGGCCCGTCAGATCAAATCGTGTTCCGGCAACGAGCCCAGGTGGCATGCGTTGAGTACAACCCCTACTCATGGCACCATAGAGTGATGTCGATCTTTACCTAAGGTATCCTCTGCGAAGGGAAACTTGTCTCCTGTTCCACCGTAATGGGAGATGACTTTCACGCAGCGAACGAAGCCCACCGGACATCGTGTAGGCTGCTGTCGGCTGACAACACAGATAGCCCGTTCTCGATAAAAACTGGAGACTCTTTCTAATAAGAGGTGAGATAAGTCACAAGAAAAGAAAATTAGCCATAGGAGGGAAAAACTTACAAGTTGTGGCATCAGGAAGGCCACCGTGTTCGTCGTTGGACTCAAAGTTGTGAGGGTCACGGCTTATTTGTCACAACAAGAGCTTCTCATACTTGAAAGACAATGCTGACGTGTCTACCCTTGCTCACCCATAATCCGTGGGTGACTGTTGTTGAGTTTGTTCTAGCCCAATTCTTAATGTATAGGGGCGTGGCATTGGACGTTAACTTCAGAGACTTCCTCGTTGCTTTTCATGGGATATTCGTTGTCCACCAGAGCAACGTCGTCGCAACCAGATTCGAATGGTTCTGCGTAGCCAGAGGTGAATAAACGGCCCAGTGCTCTTCTACTATCCCTTTCAAGCCATTGGCTCGGCGCGTCGAATGAATGGCACAGACGTCTGGCTTGCATGTCGTCTCCTCCTTGATTTGGTTGCTTTGTTCGGCCAGCCATATAGACGGCCCAAATGTCTGTCTGCCACACACATGTGGGTCGATATCCGGGGGTATGACCAAGTCGTCCATACAATGAGCCTGCAGGGCCTTGCCCAGCCCTACGGCGTCCTGCAGGTAGGCCCCGTGCACCTGCAAGAGGCGTGCGGAGACGAGCAGCCTGTACACGCCAAGGAGCTGGTAGGGGTGAAGGCGGAGGGCGATGCCGCACACGGTGTGTCCAGTGAGCAGGTCGTTTGGGTCCCACCCAAAGAAATGGCATGCCTCGGGCCAGAGCGCCCGCCCGTCGAGGGGGATCTGCTCATCTGCGGGCGCAGGCGCGTTAGTCATAGAGGCTGGCTCGTCGACGACCATAGGATCGTATACGTCTCCGTGCTCCTGTCGTCGACGCTGTCTTCGTCGGACGTGTCAAGGAGGATCGGGTGGGAGTTGTCGCCCCGCAAATGGCCGAGGGGGTGCCTACGCCAGCGAGGGCTGCCTGTTAACACCGGGCGCGCAAGACAAAGAAGGGGAGGGCGGAAGACGGGCATACCTTGTCGGGGGCTAGCGCTGCGTTCGAATCCAGCGGGTGCTACGTAGAAACGCAGGACGACCTCATGGGTCGATGTGTACGACGGGAGACCGTTGTAGGTGTCCACGACGGCCCCGATCGCTGCGAAATTGGGAGCCGTGCAAAGACGGATCACTTCCTCGCCCGCCGCCATCGAGACCAGCCACAGGAATTCAGCCGTGCGAGGCACGGTTGCAGACAATCCAAATTCGGGGCCAGGCGGACCATTAGTGCGGCCAAGACGGGCCTCCACATGTTGCATTGAGTGGTCTTGGCTGCTAGAAGTTTTTATTCTCACCTGTAATGACCTCATAACCTCGATGCATTTTCTTTCTAGCAACTAATCGTGGCGTTAAGAGACTTTCTCGCTGATTTTCAAGACAAATTCGGCTGGCCAGTTTCGAGCGACATTGTTGTGACTGTCCGGATGCCGGCCTTGTTCTGAGGTCCTCGGGGCACATGGACGCTCTAATATTACGGCCTCGATAGGACGAATCTTAGACTAGAGCTGTGGATAAAAAAAAGATCTGGTCTCCTTGGATGCGTCCAGGAAAAAGTCACCCGTCGGTTCGATAACATCCGACGTAGAACTTGCACTGGTTCTTGATATGTTCAATTCCTGGTGTGATGACTCGCATCGCAAATTCATCACGATCGAGAACGTCGAGCACTCCGGACTTCTTGCGCTGGATCTCTCATTGCCTTGTCTCGAGCCTCCTTTCCTGTAGTCAATGGATACGGCGGATCTACCATGTCTCAGTCCACTTGCAGAAGCCATGGGTATGCTGCTTCGGGTTGGTGTAGTACAAGCGTCTGGCTTCCGTTCTTCAGCATGTCATTCAAAACAGGCTTCATGTGGCAGACCAATGCAACTGTGCTTCTCCTCTTAGCTTGTCTCTGAGGTTGTGTCCGTCTCACTTTTGTTTCTTTCGTCAAAAAAAAAGAAGAAAAAAAAAAGAAAGAAAACAAAAACATTCCGTGGACATTGAATGTCTGGCCACTATCGCCTTTTCATGCATGTTGTCAATGGGCTTCTAGTCGTTAAATCGGGGGCCACGGCTCATACCATATAAATGGGACATCACACCAGCACCAGCTACCCAGGAGCAGTCGGCGGACATTGCGGGCAGGGTCAGATTTTCAGCCTTATGTGTCATAAAAGAATTCCCCGTCGCGTCTCGTACCGCTCCGATAGGGCCAGCTACGGGGCCATATCGGTTCGTATGTGATGTTGTTGTAATGTGTTTGTGGTGGTCTTTATGCCAGTACAGCCCGGTCGATCGAGTTGATGAACGGTGTTGCTTTACTGCTCAAGACTTGGGCAAAACGGTGAACAATCTCAACATGAATCGGTGTAGTCAAGTCCTCATTCAGTTCAAATTGCGAGTTCAAGAAGAACTCGAGAGACGTTCCGTGTCCCCAAGTCTCTATTCGATCACACATGCGTAGACGAGGCGGGTACACAGTGCCGTGTCTACACCATGACCCCTATCGCTAGAGCACACGGGCCGGACAATACGCCAACGAGAAGAAACTTGCCAAGTTTGTGTGATGCAAACAGTACGTTATCTGCGACTTGCATCCATGAGCTCTTGGAATCATACGCGTGCACGGCGACGAGGCTGATAAAGTCGAGTTTCCGATCATGTGGACGGCGAGGTCGACTTGCAGAGACGCATGAGAAAGACACGAATTGCGACGAGTCCATAAACGTCTGCGGCGTATCTGTCGGTCAAGTCATGTGTAGTGCTTTAACGGGTCTTGCCAGCTCATCCAACACTTCTGCTCTTTCTCTCGACGATGGCGATGACCGCCACAATCGGTGCCAGGCTTGGAGGCAAGACACAAGACACACACGTCGCTTTGCATTGGTTTCATGTTCTCGTCTGTGTCTATTGTTTGGCAGTGCGGCGACGTACAATGATGACGACAATTGACATACAGAGGCGAGTCCATCCCCGGTCGACAATGTTGTGCCGGACCGGTTCCTACGATGCGCTTGTCGAATTTGTCCACGGGCTTGTTGCATCTTGCCATATTTGCTTCCTTTCTTGTGGGAAAACCAGAAATGGCGAATCAACGCTTGGATTTGGTCAGCTCACACAAAGCTCCATATTCTTGGTCTCTCGCTGGTCTGGCATTTAATTTTCGACTCTTTTTTCTTGGTTCGTCAGACCCGAACTCGTCCTTTGCGGGTTTCGCCATGACGAGCAACGCCGCAGTGTTCGTCACTCTTCCGTGCTGCCAGATACATATGCTATGTGCTTCAGTTTCATGCAACGTATACATTGTGGTCTTTGGTCAACCGATGCGAAGCGATCTTTCGTACAGCCGAAGCCACATGGCATGGAGGCTGAAGCAGTAAACTCTGTGGCCACACATGAAAAACTTCGCGTTCCGCTTGCGCGGTCCGCAAAGTACCATGTAAACGTGCTTGGGGTTCTTATGATAGAAACAAAGCACGACTTCCAGGGTCGAAATTGTCGAACGTCGGAGCTGCAAGCGATCTGGAGAACAAACATGTCGATAGTATCTCGCGGAACTGGCTTTGTTTTCACGATATGGTAATACTTGTTGTCTCGTGGACTCGCATCGACTCCAGCCTTGGAACCATAACCGCTCGGGAGTGCATCATCCACGCAACTCGAAAGGTAGTGGTCGGTCTCTGCTGATCGATTGGTCGACCAAACTACCTCGTCTGGCCGATCACTTGATTTGCGTTGATTTGTGCCGGTCATAAAACACAGGCGAAGGGTTCTCCAGTGTTGAATAACTTGACCCATGTTACGGGTTCTCCATACTTGCTTCCATGTCCTATGGTTGCGCGATGAGACTTGCCGCCACATGCCTCAAGATACACTGCCCTGGATAATTATTCGTCCTCGCCACAAGTATTTTCGTGGTGTTATCTCCCCTGCTTCTGAGATCGAAACGGAGGGAGATCTCTCTCGACTTCGACGAATTCCAGGTCAGAGGCTTTTTGTGTGTGCAGGTGCCACCGTTTTCACCGTTCAATGTACTTTTTGTCGAACGATCATTGTTTACAGAGGCAAATTCTGTCGACACGTCAAAAGAGTACCCGTCAGGGGGCACGTTTAATACGCCCCCTACTTTGTAGAGAAAGATGCGGGCGAATACGTTTCGAGGAGACCTAGCGTCAATATCTGGGCTGTCAGAACGTATCAACCGTGATTCCATCTCATCCTGGAAGTTGTTTCGTAATTCTCCGGCCGCTATCGGCCAACACGAGGCACAGAGTACTGCATCCGGTTGTCGTACCATTTCTGCTTACCGCCGTGCCAGACGATAAAAGGGTAGAGTTTCTTGTTGTCGACGAAAATGATATGGGAGGCTTCATGGGTACTCGTCCAGGGATGTCGTATGGGTGTCCATCGGCAAGAACATGAGTAGTAGCTTCTTACCTCAGAGGACCTGGCCTATGCATCGACCTTGCCAAATGGGCACTTCGTAGGCAAGTCACGGTACGTGCATGCCGCCGATTCTGCGCAGACGTTCTGACCATACCCAAAGCCGTATGCACCGCGAGGACGAGCAGTGCCTATTGGTGGTATCCGCTCCATGGACCACCGGTTCAACTTTGTTCTCATCACCACCTGATCAACGTCGTGTTATGCCGGTGTCTTGGATTCAAAGCAGTGATGTCCTAGGGAAGTAGTAGGACATAATCCACGTCCATTTCACACACGAGGCTGTCACGGTTGGCCATAAGGGGGGCATGTGGCACGCGTTAAAATATTCGACCGTGCCACCCTGTGAGTTGTGAAAAACACGGACTTGATAGTCCACATTCCTAACTTCCGTAATGGACTGGATCAAACCGGATGATCATTCCGTATGTGATATCCGGCGATAACTTGTCTTTGTGTAGGAAAAAAATATATCGCTTTGGCAATACCACGATAAAATTGGTGTTGTTGTCCCGGCCGCGGTCCCTCTCCTGTGCAACATGTTTTTGAATCGCAGATTTTTGTATCTTACCATGTTTCCGGGTTGCTGTGGCACGTAATGGTCATGGAATGTCGTAGATAAAATGATTTTTTCCCCACATTCTTCGGAGTTGACAGGCCGTGCCAAAATTTAAGACAGCAGGCCTTTCTCTGCTTTTTGGGATATCATTGTCTAGATGGTCCCGTGAGCGTAATTCCGTGTCGTTCTGTCATTTCGTCATGTCGTGTGGTGTTGTCAGTGCCATGCACGACGTTTTTCGATATACTTGGAAACAGTAACACCTTTTGTTGGCATTGGGCACGCCCACAGGTAGTGCACATCACTTCCAACTCGGTGCCTTCACTCGTGGGATGATGAAACGGCGGAAGTCACTGTAGCTGGAGTGTTAAATATACCAAGCATTGAACAACAAGCCGGAGGGCCACTTACTCTAGGACATCAGTCTTCCTTCATAATGGTGTGGACGACCACGCTTCGTCAGACAGGCTCTCTGCCGTGGTATAGCCAGTCGTTGTAGTGTTGACGCATCAGTAAAATCTCCATGATGATTTTCTTGCTTTCGAACTGGATATTTTTCGGGCGAAGTGTCTTTCTCGAGGGTTAACACGGCTCGAACCACCAAAGATCATATCGTCCATGAATGCAGTCCACGTCAGGCTCACCCCACAATGGCAAAGACGAGGCGCGACTGGTCATACCGTCGGGAGGAAAATTGCAGAGTGAGCGTGCCTAATCTTATTCTGGTCACAAAAGATGATGTTGAAATTTGCGATGTACCATACCTCGCTTTCGCTCCATGGACGACCATCATCAACTGGACAGGTCGGGTCCGTGATAAACCCTGTGGTTTAACTCTCTCCAACTCTCCAAGACATAGTCTGCCTTAGCCTTTCGGTTGGATGAGCTAACACACGAAAAACAGTCGTTCCTAACTTTGTCGGTGCCAATGGTTGAATCAGTCATCACTCTGTCGAGTTCGTTGCTTCCAACCTCTTTCCCAGAGGTGGATGTCGTCCAACACCCACTCGCGTGGCCACGGCCTGATCTTTAGTTTCGCAATCACCTTTGCGTTAGATGGTCATTGTGTTTGATGTTTCCTTTCTTTGTTCCAATTGCAGCCAACAGGAAACTTCCCTAGGAAAGGCGGGCTCGCGTCGGCAGCGAGGAGTTTGTGGATCAATAAGACATCCATGGTATTGCGCTGTCATTGCTGCTTCGGCGAACTGTTCTTAATCTGATAAACAGCATCATCTTGTATCCAAATCAGGGACCTTCCACCACGGGATCAGGGAGTGCCACATGTCGTCAACCTCGGTGTAGTCTGCAGTGAACCTTCACCATCATTCGACCGTTAGCCACCGTCCTGGCGATTATGCACGTCCACTCGAATGTCAGCTTTTTGTTTCCATTCAGTGTCATCGGTATAGCTTGTCAGGTTCACTGTCTAAATTGACGCTGGTCATCACTGGAGCATATTGCCGTCTTGTCCTTGTGAGAGCTTGTGTCGGAACCGGACCTCATGGTGATTACACGAGGCCACGGTTGTGTCTAGATGGCAAGCGGTCGTTCTATAGAATGCCGTTCGTTTACCATGTATGCCGGCCGACTTCATTCGGCCGTGCTTCCTGCCCATTCTCTAATCGCTTCGTACATGAAGGACTGGGGTTTTGTCCGATCTTGGCGCGTTGACCCGGCAATCAAAACGACCTGGTGTAATCAATCTTGATTCTTCTTGAGGCCGGCCTCGCCTACCAGATTTGACAATGCGACAAGTCGGTGGTAGTCAGGGAAAGGAAAGGTGCAGAATGTAAGTTAACGAGGGGGGACTACTGGACCACATCATCCTAGGCATCGAACACTGCGTGTGAGAACAAGACGGGTTGAACAGACTTGAGCAACTCTTCTTCCGCCAGTGTTGAAACGACGTGTACTCGGTCGTTGTTGGACTATTGTCGACGTTGGTATGTAGGTGAGGGGGAAACCGCGAAACAGCAAAAAACCCCGTCGACTGTGCAATGTAATCAACCGTGCAATGTAATCCACGGTACAGTGCGTTCAACAGGGTGGCCATGCAACATTCTCAGGTGTCATATCAGTAGGGATCAACTTGTGATTTCTTAACCGCATCGATCTCGTTCCGGAAGAGGATAACATGACATAAAAAGATAACAAACGGGGTAGGAACCTGGCCAAGACACAAGTTCCCAATCCTTCTCTTCTCTTTCTCTTCAATACTCGTATGATTGCAGCAACTTCCTTATAAGCCAGTTTTCGGACTTGTCGTCGTCGAAGTTGTTCAATGCAGCAGAGTGGCGGAGTGACATGGTCGGAAGTCTGTGCTGAAGTCTTTGTTTCCGAGTTGTAGGCTTGATTCGAATCGTGTGAATGTAAACAACTACAGATAGCTTCAACACCAACGTCTCAGCAAGAAACGTATCGACCCCAGTTGAACACGGGTTAGCGATCCAGCCCGCCCTCTGGGCTTTGGTCTGTTCCAATGTTCCGATCGATGTTGGACGCCACCTCGGACGAACATGGGAGCCAGCGTAGGAAGCATCCGACGAAGCCAATCGACTCGTGCACGGTCTCTTTTTCTCACCTGATGCGTGCAACAGCGCGGCGAGAAACGGTTTCCATTCCCTAATTCTCTCTCAATATCCCTATTGCCCACGCCAGATTTTACAGGTGTGCGTAGTATCGTCATGGTTTCAGCCCGAAACGTGCTAGACATCCCATGACGCGTGGCTTGCATACCGAGAGGCAAGCCAGGAAGATGCGGTGAAACCGCCCCGGATTATTCGCCTTTGCTTGTCTTCTGGGGTGGATGCAGGATCCCTGAAAGCCTTCCCTATGGGACCGGTGCTGGGAACAGGTCAGCCGTCCAGGGAAGAGAAGGTCGATAGTTGTAACCCTGGCGAGCTTTTCTTCTTCTCCTTGTCGGCTGGCTCAAGGGGTTGTTGACTTCTTGGGTTGTGATGATGACTGCCGTCTCTGGGTAGTCATCGAATACACAGATAGTAAACAGCGAAGGTTGGTTGCATGGGGGGAGAGAGCAACGAAGTTGGGTTGGATGAGAGAAGAGAGAAGAGAAGAGGAGAGAGAGACTGGGGAGAGTGGATGGGCAGAGGCAGATATTTATACTTTTAGAGAGGCAGCCGGGGGAGCGCGCAATCAGCAATGACAAACGGGCCAGGGAGTGACAAACGAAAGACGAGAGAAAGATCAAACGAGACATGACGTGGTGCTGACAGCGTACTGAGGGTGCGGGTGTGGCCGTGTTGACAGACGACTAATATAGGCATGATTTGAGCAAATGTGATAGCATCTTGGCTACAATTTAAGGGGGGGCTGAAAGTAAACACAGACGTTCAGGGGTGCGTGTGAGAGTTCAACTACAAATCAAATTTAGACCGCTGTTCTGTCAGTTTGAAATTATTTTTGCTACAATCCAAGGCCACATGGTACTGAGGTGCGGGATGATGCTGAGGTGATGTTGTTGTGACGCGAATGACGGAGTAGAGTAGAGATGAAAGCGATGTACGGGATGGCAGATGTTGCTGTTGGCATTTGTGTCAGAAAATGTTGAAATGACCGTGACAGTGTGTTAAGAAAAAGATGAAAAACAATTGTTTTAAATCGATAAATTCAAAGAGTTATTTATCAAAATATTCAATAAATTCTTTTTTTTCATAAATAAATGGAACAAATAAAATAAAATATGACTAAATATTATGTAGTTAATTCAAAAGTCATAAATTTGAGAAACAATATTATGTCAATTTGTTTTAAAAAAGCAAGTGACAAAATCCAAAATTATTTTTGATATTGATACAAACAGAACAAAGGAGACAAACAAACAACAAAGTCAAAAGTCAGAAAATCAAAAGACCACGCAAAATTCAACAATGACGCCTTTGTACCGGCACATGCCTTGATCTACCAGGGGACGTGCTTTGTCCGCCCAAACAAAGGAAAGAGAGAGGAAAAGACAAAAAAGAAGATAAGGGACTGAGAGGCATCAAAGAATGTTGTTCACCCTAGCCTTTACAGAACCTTCCGCCACACAGGCTCGAGCAGCGGGTGCCACAGCATGGTCAGCACGACAATCATCCACTCCAGGACCTGAACAGAGGTGCCGCCCGAGACAGTGATGGCCGAGGTGGAGGTGGAGGGGGTCGAGCCCGGCAGCGACGTGCCCGAGAAGAGAAGGGCGCGCACGGCGACCGTCGATGCAATGGCGGCGGCCACGGCGGACATGACGGCGCCCGTCGTGAGGATGACGGCGGCCTGCCAGGCGTTGCGGGTGTGGCCGTAGCCCTTATCGTCGGCGAACTCGTCGTCGGATATGCCCCGGGAAGCGACGCGGTGCGTCAAGAGACTGCCGGCGGCGCCGACAAAGCAGAGAGCACTGAGCAGGAGGGGCACATAGACAATGGACAGCACGCCGCCGGGGCCGGTGCTGCCGCTCTGGATGCCGGCGGCGAGGGCGAGCAGGGGCTGAAGAGTGGTGGGGGCGACGGTGGCGGTGCCAGGCAAAAAGAACTTGGTGGCGGCGGACGAGGAATTGACGGCAATGGCTTGGGCGAGGGTGCCGGCACAGGTGAGGTTGGCGGCGTCGGTGCCGGCGCAGAGACTAAAGAGGCCGACGTGGACCTCGGCCTTGGTGGCGTTGTTGGCGAGCTTGACGAGGTAGAGGCCGGGGAGGCCGGGGGAGGAGGAGTTGCAGCCGACGAGCACAAGAATGTAGAAGACGACGATGGAGATGGCGAGGAGGCCGGCGAGCGCCTGGCGGAAGTCTGGGAGTGTTAGCGGTCGTCAAGATGGGGAGGTAGAGGGAAGAGGGAGGACATACCTTTGCGAGCGAGCATTATGAATTAGAGAGAAAAAAGAGAGAGAAAAAAGAGAGAGAAAAAAGAGAGAGAAAAAAGAGAGAGAAAAAAGGGAGAGAAAAAAGAAAGAAAGAAAGATCGTGGTGTGAGACCGTGATGGTTCGTGATGAAGAAAGTCGAGTCGTGAAGATGAATCGTGAAGCGAATGTAGATGTATCAAAATGACCAGCAAATTGATGTCGAGAGAAGATAGGAAATCAAAAAGAGAATGTCGAAAAACGAAGGAAAATAAAACGAGATGGAAAATCAAAACGAGTGATTGAGTGGTTTCCATTTCCTTTTCCTCAAAAAACTTGAGGCGTCTTCCGTCTTTATATCTTGTCGTCTGCCATCCTCTCTCGTCTTCCTTGACGCATCTCCTTCTTTGACAGCCATCATTGCCGCCGACCGTTTTGGCGGCCTTTGAGTGTTTTCTTTTTTTGTCTTTGTCTTGTCTTTTGTCGTTTCGTTCTTCATTGTCTTTCTTCTTTCCTTCTTTCTTTTCTCTTTCATCCATCGTCGCCTCTTGGCCAAACATTCTTTCTCGCCCACATGCGGCCCAAACAAAGACCCGGATCCTCTCTCACAAACATTCCCATTGTCTCGATTGCCGCCGTTGACATCTTCCCACCTCAAAAAAGTGAACAGTGTTCATTGTTTGGGAGAGGACCCCTGTCCGCGGCTCTTTGTCTCGAGGTCCGTTGGGCTGCTGATTGGTGGACGAGCGTCTCCACCCACCCATTGGGTCGCCTATTTTCAGGGCCTTTCAGGGCCCGCTGTCCACCACTGTTGTTGATTTTCGCCAGGGACGCGCGAGGGCCAATCGACCCCGGCCCACGAAGTACAGCGATCCTCACTCGCTCCATTTACAGCGCCTTCAGCGCTCAACTCTCAGCATCTTCAGCGCCTTCACGGCGGCTACTCCGAGAGCCCTTGATCGAGCCACAACATGGCCGGCTGTCTGTTTTTAGAACGGGCTCCTCGCAAGAGAGCGATGCTCGTCAGACGCCCTGCTCAGGACCGCTCTCTTTATCTGTTTCGCCAACGTCTGTTTCACCATCGATCCATGTCTGGCCATTCAGCAGCGAGGCGGCAAAAGCAGTGTCTGTCGCGCGGCTCTTTCTTCCACCAGCTGGGCAATTCTCCAACACGTGAGTGACGTCGTGACCTGTACTGCATTCGATACTAAGCACGTCTTGTGCATCGTACGGCGTGCTGTCTGCCGTGCATGCTGGTGGACGTTGGACATATCGGCGGATTTATCGGCGGTCGAGAGGGTGGCACGTCCAGGCAGTTACAGCGTTGACAGGCGTTGGTGGCGGTTTGGGTCCGGACTTTGCGGTGCAGTGTAAGTGGACAGTGCCTACTGTCCATGGTCGTGTTAATGCACTGTATTGAATCAATCTAGTACATACTATGCCTAAGAACTACAGCACAACGACCTGTACACAGTACCACAGTGCAAATGTCCACTTACACGACTTCAACGTCAACGTACACTCAACATCGCCGGACTTCTTACGACCGGCAACACGCAAATCATCTTCGGACACTTTACTGTCCGGAAGGCCGTTTACCAATGTGTTGGCCTGTTTGAAGTGTCCGGCGGATGGTGCGGCGAGCTACATGGGACGAGTGTTGCTGTTGTCGTCGAGATATAAAGGTCGTCTGTTCCTCATCGATTCAATTCTCGATTTCATCTCCATCTGCTTCAATATCAACATCAACATCAACAGCAACAGCAACAGCAACATCTTCAACTATATTTACCACTCTCCAACACTTCACACCCATCTCCAACATGGCCTCCCCCATTGTGTCCCGCCCGCTCGGCAAGAACGGCCCCGTGCTGCCCCGCCTCGGCCTCGGCCTCATGAACAACAGCGGCGCCTACAACGCCGCCGGCTCCGACGAGGAGCGCCTCGCGTTCCTCGACAAGGCCTACGAGCTCGGCGAGCGCTTCTGGGACACCGCCGACATGTACCTGGACTCGGAGGACCTGCTGGGCAAGTGGTTCGCGCGCAACCCCGAGAAGCGCAAGGACGTGTTTTTGGCCACCAAGTTTGCCATTGACATGTCCGTGCCCACCGACATCAAGATCAACTCGTCGCCGGAGTACGCACGCCAGCAACTCACCAAGTCGTTGACCCGTTTGGGATTGGAGTATGTCGACCTCTACTACGTCCACCGCATCGACGGCGTGACGCCCATCGAGAAAACGATCGAGGCCCTTGTCGACCTCAAGAACCAGGGCAAGCTGCGCTACATTGGCTTGAGCGGCTGCAGCGCCACCACCCTGCGGCGCGCCCACGCCGTCCACCCCGTGACGGCCGTGCAGATGGAGTACAGCGTTTTTTCTCGCGAGATTGAGGAGAAGGACTCTTCCAAGAAGGGCGTGTTGGCCGCTGCCCGCGAGCTGGGTGTGGCCGTCGTCGCCTTCAGCCCCCTGGGGCGCGGCATGTTGACGGGCGGCATCGCGGGCGCCGCCGATTTGGGCGAAGCCGGCGACATGCGCCGCGGCTTCGGCCTGCCCTGGTTCCAGGAGGGCAACCTCGAGAAGAACCTGGCGACGGTCGCCCAAATTGGCGAGGTCGCTGCCGCGAAGGGCGTCACCACGCCGCAGCTCTGCCTCGCCTGGGTCCTGGCCCAGGGCGACGATGTGTTTGCCATCCCGGGCACGCGCAAGGCGGAGCGCCTGCAGCAGAACCTGGCGAGCCTCGACGTCACACTCACCGCCGACGAGGAGCAGAAGCTGCGCGCGCTGGGTGCGCAGGTGGCCGGCGGCCGCGGCCGGCCCGAGCACGAGGCCATGGAGTTTGGCGAGTCGCCGGAGTTGTAAGGGGTGCGAAGCAGGTGGACGATGTGTACGTGAGGAAGTTAAATAGTCATTGAGTTCTAACGTACAAAGTTGAGAAACGCCGACAAGCCGTGGCTTGCTATGCAGTGCTAGAAAATAGAAACATTAAAACAGTGACAACCGGGTATCAATAGTCTGTCCGCCGCGCAAAGCGCATCTCGCCCGCGCCCACGTCAAACACCGCCACCACGCTCGTCAAAAAGGTGAGGCCCAGCTTGTACGGTGTTGTGCCCGTACCTCCTGCTGGCCTTCTGGGGTGGGTAATGCCCACGCGGCATAGCCGTCCTGTAGGGTCGCGCTCCGTCTGGCGGAGAAGATCGGCTTCCGCAAAGTAAAAGACATCCCTTTCATCCCCGATCTTGACGCCCAGCGTTGGCACTCGCGCATCACACGGTGCATAGTAGGCACCACCCGACGGTAGCCAACGCGCTGGTGGATCAAATGCTGCGAGAAGAGACGTGGCCATGTCGGTCGGGAGCACGGTCAGTGTTGACCCGGCGTCAATGGCGACGGACGGCCGCTCCGCTGGCTCTTCGCCGGGTGTGGACTTGGAACTCGCCGACAGTGTGTGTACACTGATCGACCCATCCTGGCCTCGCCGACTGTACATCCAGGCGGTCGGTGTGACCACGTACATACCGTGCTGTCGGGTGCCGTCCCGGCCGGTCGTCGGCACAAGTGGCGTCCGCGCCCAGGAGGACGCGTCATACGACACCCCGGGTGGTACGCCGCCAAAGGAAATGTAGCTGCCTGTCTGGCGAGGAGAAGGCGCCAGCCGTGACAGGGCCAGGGAAAACTGCGCTGCCGTTGCGTTGGTCTTCCACAGCGTCGTGAAGACGGGGTCGTACGCAGGGCCACCCACAGCACCAACCGCCGTCAGCGACGGATACGCCAGCCCCAACAGCCCCGATGCCTGCCCGTCGCCGAACCAGTGCGTGCGGTTGACGACGCCGATGGGTTGATGAGGGGCTGTCAGACCACCTAAGCCGACGTCTGCCGCTGCCAGTGTGCCCGTCGCAAACGTGCCGTCCGCAAAGTGGCGGCTGAACCGACGCCCGGTAGACATGCCGTCAACCTGCCCATGGAACGGCCGGCCCAGCCCGCACGCCGCCGTCTCCTGCGGCCCACCGGAGGATGCAACGCACTGGTACCCGGCGCCCACCACCCAGGTGTCGCTGGACCCGGTGTCGAGCTGCACGCCGATGGCGTGGCCGTTGATCGTGATGTTGACAAGATAGTACGTGTCGCGGACGTTGGTGAGGGGGAGGGTGACGATGCGTTGTCGCTGTGCTTTGTTGTCGTCGTGGCGTAGGATGGCCTCCGCGGTGCCCTCGTCTTCGACCTGAAAGGTACGGCTGCGCTCCACAGGGTGTCCAGTGCCGACGGCAGCGGCGTCGGCTTGTGGTAGGGATGCGGCCAGGACGATGGTCACTAGTGTGGCAGCTGTCGCCCGCCAGGAAACACGTCGTATTCGCGCCATTGCGGAAAGTTGTGAATGGCGTTTTATCCCGGAGCCAACGGTGCGTTTGCTGTCGAAGTCGATAATGGAACATAAGTCGTGATGCGATGAGATGGAAGGAAGACCCAACAACGAAAATCCAACAGTTCACGAGAACTCCAACAGGAGGCACAATAGAGAAGAGTAAAAAGGATGGGGACGGGGGATCGCCCAAAACAAAGGTAAAGCAAGACAACGGGCCCTTGTCGTTGGGGTGGGGAGGATCCCATCGCTTGTGTTGGGCCGTTGGACAAGAAAACCTTGGACTACCGATGCTATTTTTGTCATTCTACGTTTTTTGTCCATGTACCCAAGTCCCTTCCTTACTTGTCTCTCCGGTACCTATTCATACACGCTTCCCCTCATTTGTGAGCGAGAACAGACACTTAAAAGGGCAATATAAACACGAGTTGACCATTCCCGCTTCTATTCTTGTCCTCTTCTCCGTGAGAGTGTGTACAGTAGACGGCTGCTTATGCTTAAACACACTCCCTCATCCCTTCACGGATAATATATTTTGGCCTACGACGTATATTGCGTCTAAAAATAAATGACGGCAAGTTCAGAGTGGACGTTGGCCGTCTTCCTTTCTGTGTAAGTTGTGGTCGACTTTAGCCTGTATTGTCCAAGACACACACACACGCACGACGCACCACTCGTTCAATGAACCACCACAGCTTATTTACAGTCAGATGTCACTCGTTTGCCTCTTTTTTCGTCTCTCTTTTCACTCTGTGTTTATTCCTGTCACCCATTTTGAACAGTATGGCTCATACGACAACACGGTTGCATTTCTGCTAGCTGCATTGTAGGACGCTTTGCAAGTATCCAATATGACCTTCATCGGTCGACGTCCCTCTCTCTCGTTGTCCCTACTTCTTCTCCCCCGCCGCCTCGACCAGCTCCGCCAGCAGCTCGGCCCCCTTGGCCACCAGGCTCACGTGGCCCTCGCCCTCGATCAGGTGTGCCCGCAAGGCGTCGGCGGGCAGGTGCTTGGCAAACCACTGCCCGTGCGTGTACGGCACCATCTTGTCCTCGCTGCCCTGGTAAAGCAGGACGGGCACTTTGATTTCGCTCAAATCAAAACCCCAGGCCTGCGTGAACTCGAGGTCGTCGTCGACCCAGCCGTCGACGCCGGTGCGGAGGCCTCCACTAAGGACAGAAAAGAGGTAATCGCCCAGCTCGCCCGTGGAGGCAGCCTTGTCGACGTCACTGAGGATCGTCGAGAGGGCCTCGACGGCCCCCTCAGGGCCGCCGGCGTTGATCTCGGTGCGCATGTTTTCGCAGAACGCGCGCAGCGGGGCCTCGCCCTGCTCGGCGGCGCGGAATTCCTCAATGTCTACGGCAGCGGTCAGTACACTATTTTTGATTCAGTGAGGGGCGGGGGTGGGTGGGGGGTGTGACGTACTGTCCTCCCCCTGGCCGGAGAGAAAGTCGAGGTCGGGGGCATCGGCCGGGCCAACACCGGCAATCGTCAACGCCGCCTTGACGCCGGGCATGCGTGCCGCACAGGCCAACGCGTGGGGACCTGGAAGGTGGTTAGCAAAGTTGTCAAGGCTGCCAAGGCGAGGCTACGGAGGAAACATACCACCACCACTCCATCCCATGACAATGCACTCCTTGACGCCCAGGTGCTCAATGAGGGCCTGCGAGTCGGCCACGGCGTCCACAATGCGCCGGCCGACGTGCCGCGTCGAGTCGCCGTACCCGGGGCGGGCGGCCGCAATGATTTTGACGCCCTGCTGTTTGGCGGCCGCCTCGAGGGCTGGGGGCGACTCGGTGCCGGACGGCGTGCCGTGGAACCAGACGAGGGGAAAGCCGTCCGGAGCACCCGAGACGCGGTAGGCAATGTGGCGGCCGTCGGGGAGGGTGAAGCGTTGTTCAGACATGGCGACGAGCGAGTGAGTGAGTGAATGGTGAGTGAGTGAGGGAGAGTGAGGGAGAGTGAGTGAGTGGAGAGTGTAGTGGTGATGAACTGTTGGTAGCTCAAAGGTCCATGCCAAGACTGGGAACCGCCGGCTTTTAAGCGCAGACGGAAGGATGCGACAGATGCAATATACTGGTTCAACGGCAGGCGGGGTCGGCAACGGAGCGGCGCATTTGCCCTCGTCGAGCTACTCAGACCTCCAAAGCGTTCCAAAATGTTTTACATTTCGGCTTAGGTAAGACCAGCAGACAGAAGCGGGAAAAAGGTGAAAATCGCCGGACCTTCCTCTTTGAGACGGCTCGTTCTTTGTACTTGCCTAATCAAGACAGCCCTCGAAACACGAACAACGCGATTTTCGATCCAGGCAAACGCAACGCAGCTTCCCTGCCAACTCTGCAGTTGCCTTTCTTTCCTCCGTCTTACGATGCGTCGTCCAGAGGGGCAGAAAGGCATCGGCCGGTGAGTCAACCGTGGATCGTCAAACGTTCTGGCCCGCAGTCCACGGTAGGGGCCAATCGTACTTTGTGGGACGGGCTCGCTGACCAATCCAATCGACAAGGCTACGTACGATCAGCATGACGAAGAAGGAGGCTGTGCTCAAGAGCTCGAGCTTCAAGAAGACTGCATGCAAGCAATGCCATCACACAACACAAGAGAGCAGCAAGTGAGGAAAACGCTGGACAGCGCCATTTCATTACAAAAGAAACAGGGAAGCTAATCAACAAAAGTCTAAAAGATGCAGAGTAGTATGCAACAACCATGGCAAAAAAATGGTATCAACAGAAATGAGAGAAAAGGAAAGAAAAGAGAAAAGACCAGCCAGATATGCAATTAAATATTAGTAGTAGTCAGTCACCCACGAACGCGAACGTCTTCGACGTTCTCCTCGTTCTTCTTAGCCATACCGCGTCGGCGACATGGGCGCTGACATGGGCGCCTTTTCGGCCGCGCGCGGCGAGGCCGGCCAGCCACCCGGTTGGCCACCCGGCTGCGGCGGACCACCCGCCATGGCCGCTGGCGCGTACGGGTACATGGTGTCGCGGCCGGGCATCGCACCTGCGGGGACACCAGCCGCACCGCTCTCGGCGGCCGGCACCATGACGTACCCGCGCTGGCGCATGTCCTGCAGGACGTCCATGGTCATGGCGTTGGTGCGGCGCAGGCGGTTGCGGCGGTGGGTGTCGACGCAGGCCCAGACAAAGAGGGCAAAGTGCAGGACAATGGCGATGCCCTGGACAATGGCGACCAGCAGATCCAAAGCGTAGCGGCGCGGCTTGTCGTGCCAGAGCTGGTTGACAAAGGCGTCCTGCTGAACGCACGAGGAGAACTCGGGGGTGCAGTCGCGGGTGGTGGTCGGGATGGACGTACGGGTGGAGGTGGTGGTGGTGGGGTAGATGTAGAAGCCGTCCGAGTCGGTCGAGTAGGCGCTGTAGGGGTCGTAGTTGTCGTAGGTGTACGGATCGTCGTAGGTGTACGGGTCGTCGTAGTCGGAGTGGGTGTAGGGGTCGTCGTACGAGTAGGAGTCGGAGGAAGGCGAAGACGAGGAGAAGTCGCCGAGCGCGCGCTTGACGGCCTCAGACAAGACGGGAGGGGCCGTCGTGGCAGCAGCCGAGGCGGCGGTCACGGTAGCGGCCACGGCCGATGCAATGGTCGACGAGGAGATCGCTGACGACACGGTGGCGGTGCCCGTCGCCTGGGCCACGTTGTAGTAGTTGTTGTAGTAGTTGCTGCTCGTCGTCCACACCCACGAGTTGTTGGGCGCCAGCGAGTAGCCACCGCCGTAGCTGCCGTAGTAGTAGGGGCTGTCCAGCTCCGACGGGTCGCTGCCAAACTCGGCCAGCGACAGCACGGCCGAGATGGTAAACAGGAGCGTAAAAAGGAAGGCGAGCCACAGCACCAGGTCCAGGCCGACGGCGATGCCCGGGTGCACAGCCCGCGGCGGGCGGCGTAGCAACAGGACAAGGACCACGACCAGACACCACACAAAGGACACGCCCAACGGGATCAACGTAAACGGCAAGATGTACGAGTCGTCAAAGTAGTACCAGTTGTAGGAGCCGTTGGAGGACGCGTTGGCGGCCGTGACGGCCGCGGCGGCGCCAATGCCGATAATGTCGAACACAATCAGCACCACCCGCAGACTCAGCTTCCACTGCCAGTGCTCGTCGCTGCCGGCCATGCGCTGCGAAAACGTCTTGGGCTTGTTGTCGGCGGCGGCGACGGCGGAGGCCGCCAGAGCACCATCAGCGGCAGCGGGGTCTGCCACACCGGCGGCTCCCGTGTAGGGATAGCCGCCGACGGGCGGGTAGCCGCCAGGGTAGCCACCCGGGTAGCCACCCGCGGCCGCCTGGGGGCCGTAGTAGCCGCCCGGCGGCGGACCTTGTGCCTGCCCCTGGTACGGGTACGACGCGGTAAAGGGCGTGTTCTCGGTGACGCCCACCGGGCTGAAGCTGCGGGGCGGCTGCCGGGGCGGGCCGCCCGCGGTGGCGTACGGCTGCTGCGACTCGGACGAGGGGCCGGCAACGTTGATCTCGGGGATCGATCGTTGTTGAGTCAAATCCGGGTGGACAGGCGACGGAGACGTGGCGGACGCGGAGCCGGACGGCGTGGTCGGCGACGACACAGTGGGCGCGGCCGGCGAGGGCGTGGTGTGGTGTGCCGGCATGGCAGGGCCGGCAATGTCCTCGGCGGACGGTTGCGGGCGGTCGGCCATGGGTGCAAGAAGAGGAGTGGTGAGATGCGGGAGGATCAGAGGAGGAATGTGGAAATTAGAGTTAGATCGTGATTCAGATGAGGCTGAAAAGAGAAAACCAATGGATCGGGATCGGACGAGCGAATGGACGCAGCAGGCTGCAAGAAAAGGGGGGGAGAAAAGAAGAGAGAAACGGAAAGCGAGTGACGGATGACAGCACAATGTCAACAACCGAGCGAGAAACCACAAGACGAAAGAATCAACAAGACGAAAGAGAACACACGAACAGGAGAACGAAGAAAGAAAGAAGATACCAAAATGAGGCGCACCACCAGATCTTATGAAGAAAAACCGGGGTGGCCAAAGACGACCCAAACGCCTCTCCCGAAAAAGGGGCCCATCAAACGCAAAACTGAAAAACAAAAAAGGAAAAAAAAAACAGGGGAAGAGGAAAAAGACGATCCAACGACACGAGCGAGCCAAGCAAAAACACGCGCCAAATGCGCAAAATTGGCACTACCACACACTCCCAGCCTGGCACCTGCGCCCTCACCCCGGCAAACAGCGCCGCCAGTACGACGTAGCCTCTTGGCAGTGGGCTGGGCTGGCTGGACTGGGCTGGGTCCTGTCGAGATCTGCCTAGAATTGCAGGAGCCGACAGAAATCCTGCCTGCTCTGCCTGGAGATTGGGCCAGGCTCGGCCAATTTTAGAGTCCATTTTGGAGTCCATCTTCGCGTCCGTTTGGCAGTCCAGGCCTGTCGCATGCTAGGATCGGCGGTCTGGCTACCTGTCTTGCCTGTCTTGCCTCTTCTCGCCTGTGCTTGTCTGGTCGGTCACTTCTGCTTGTCCCCGGCCTGGCCTTGCCTGCGTACAGCCGCCAAGCCCAACTGCCCTCCAACCGTAGGAACGGCCAAGACGCATGATTCCAGATGCGTAGACGATGCCGAAGCAGACGGCCGACGCACGCTGCATTGCCACAGAGAGATACGGGAGAGACAGGAGAGCCGAGAAAAAGAGTCACCAACGAACACGAGAAGCTGAATTGAAGGAGAGCTAAAACGGCAAGAGCTCTTGCCTCTTCCTTTTGCCTCTTTCCTCCACTCCCTCCTTCCCAACGTGAGGCAGGCACGGCCGTTCCTGCTTTTTTGGTCCATCGTCGCTCCTCCTTTGCTAGCGGGGACCCGGCGCAAACAAGCTTAAATTCTTCTTCCTTCTCGCTGGTCGTCTCTTTTTCCTGTTGCATTTTCAACTGGTCCAGTGCCACTTTCGGCGCCCCCCTGTCTTTTTTTAGATTTTAACTCAAATTTTTTCGCCTGTCCTTCAAACCTTTTTCAAGCTTCAGTGGGCTGCGCCTCATCGTACCTGCTGGGAAATCGACGCTGGGACGTTGTTGCCGCCACGGCGCTAGTAGGCCCCTAGTCGCCTGGCTCGACTCGCGCGACTCGCTCGTTCCTGCCCTTTCTCCTTTTTTGTTCACTTTGACACGGACAGCGCCCCTTACGTCGGTGGACCTCGTCTGTCCCTCTCTTTTCGACCCTCTTCCGTCGGCTAAACCACTGTGGCTCAACACCAAGCAGACACTAGACTCTCGATGTGATTACGATGTTCCATTGCTCGCTTTGGATGATGGGGCCCGTCAGTCTTGGTTCGTTTGACGTTGCAGGTCCTTGCCGGTCCTTTTCTTGCCAGTCCTTTTCAGAGTTTGTCCTTGTGTTCCCTCCTCGGCGGAGCATTGCGCTCCCCATCCCCACTCTTTTCGTGTTTGGTTTTTTGCAGTCTGTCCCGAAGAGGCAACCTCGGCGAAAAATAGGTAAAAGAGGGAAGGAACACTGGAAAGGCAGCATTGGTCTCGTGATGTGAAACGGGACGTCAGAACGTCGCAAAGACAGAGTTGCAAACGTCGCAGACCGCATGAGCGCATCCGAGCACGACGGCAGACGAGGCAGAGCGAAACGGAAAGTGAAGATACGATCACAAGTCTCGCGACGACAAAGAAGAGTCACAGAATGGGAGGAAGAAGAAACGCGTTGCGTGAAGATCTTCACGCGTCTGTCTGCAACTGACTGTAGTTCTTGTGCCGCAAAACGAAGTGACGTCAAATTCATTGGACGAAGCTTGCTTGTTATTTTCTTGCATTCAAAGGGGACGCCGTTCGCACCTGTGCCGCACGTTCTGCGTTCCTGGTTCAGCCGCCAGTCAAGGCCCAACAGGCAGAGCAAGCAGTCTGTTGCGTGTTGGCTGTTGGACGATCAACAACTTCACGAGGTGCGAGGGAGGCGCCAAACAACGTCAACAAACGAAATACATCCATGAATGTAATTTTGTTACATTGCCAACGTTAACTGCAAGCAACCATTTGCGCGATTTAACGCTGTTCATGTAATGGTGATCTTGTACGACGTAAATGCAATCTCAATGAAATCCGAGTGCAGTCTGAAAAGCATCTGATTTGAATCTCACGTTGCGATTAAATTTATTTCACGTGAGTGAATACATCAGACGAAAAATGCAGAAAAAATGCAGAAAAAATGTAAACGTGAAAACCTTACTATTTATACTAAACTCTCCCCTTCACTCTTCCGTCTGACTTTTGTTTGCTTCTTTCCATCACAAATTCAATAGCGTTCCTCTTTTTCTTCTTTAATCTACATTGTATTTATCGCATCTACATCACCACACGGACAATGGAGCAACACTCTGGGACATCGCCCATCCACATCAAGATGGAGCCGGACACCGACGACGACAAGGCCAACATATTCCGGCAGAGGTAACATCCCTCCCCAGTGTCCCAATGCCTTCCGTCTGTCCCCTGCCTGGTTGCTAACAAACAGACCGCCCAGTGTGACCGCCATCACGTCGACGGGCGACGAGGAGACGTCGTCGGGGACGTCGTCCAGCGGCTCACAGGCGTCGTCGCAGCGCTCATCTTCGGAGAGAGCCTCCTCGGAAGGGTCGAAAGGATCATCGTCGGAGGGAACCGCCTCCGGAGGTTCGTCCTCCTCCTCCTCCCGCCGCTCGTCGTCGGCCGCCTCCAACATCCAGCAGCCCCCACCCTCACAAGGCGGCAGCCCCGTTCCGCTGGTCACCCCCCTCCGCGGCCTCGACTCGTTTGATGCCTGGGAGGCCAGCCTGCTCGCCAACCTGCGGTACCACGGTCTGGCGGGCTTCCTAGCAGCGAGCGACAGCGAGGACAAAAGCGAGAGGGCCGAGATCAAACCCCCCCACCCCGACAGCCTTGCGTACGCCCAGTAGGACGAGCGGCGCAAGCTGGCCAAGGGGATCATCCAGTGTTCCGCCCAAGACGTGTTGGCCGGACTGACGGCGGCGCCCGAAGGCGACGACGTGTCGCCGCTCGCCAAGAGCCGCAAACGGAAGCGGGCCACCGCGGGGGACAATGTGGGCGACCGCTCTAGTCAGGGCAGTGACGCGATGAACAGCGACCCGGGGTCATCCTCCGGCACCCCTGTCGGGGCGCCGGCCTACAACCCCAAGATCAAAAACCCCCGCCACCACTACGACGCCGCCGTCGCCTGCATGGCCCGCCGTGCTGCTTTGAGTGGCCACACCGCCGCCCTCGTCCGCCGCCTCTGCATGGCCGACCGCGGCGCCTGCGACAGCCTGGCGGCGTACCAGCACCTGCTGACCGACACGCGGCGGCGGCTGGCCCGACTCCATGCC
>WNYF01000126.1:8237-89915 GCA_021396225.1 Sporothrix inflata | reverse complement strand
GCCGACGTTACGATCACTGGCCCGAAAGTCGTCCTCCACGGCGTACCGGCCGCCACCCTCCTCCTCGAACCGAAAAACATACACGACAGACTAAACGCGCCCTGCCCAGTCCTCCAGACACGCCCTATGATCCGCAAGGACGGCCCGCCGGCCCGCCCCGGCAGCCTATGCCTCACGGTGGCCACCAACGCCGACGCCGCACTCCTTATTCGGGACGGCGTCATCCTCGACTACTGCCTTTACCGCGCCGTCCCGTATAGACAGGACACCCGACCGCAAATCTGTCACCGCTGCTAGACATGGAAGCACGAGGCGCGTAGCTGCCGAAAGCCCCCTCGCTGCGCCTACTGCGGAGGTGCCCATGAGAGCCTCTCTTGCGACAAGCCCCCGGAGGAGAGACGCTGCCCGAACTGCCGTGAGCCACACCCGGCCTACTCCCGCACCTGCCCGTTTTACCAGACTACCCTCGCCGAATATCACGACGCTAACGGCACGGGCCGCCGTATGCCGCCCGCCCGCCCCGGCATAGCCGTTGCAACGCATACACCACAACTCCCCCCCTTATCCCTTTAATGGTAGTTATCATTTCATGGAATATACACAAAATCAACCAACACGCACAGACAGCACTCCACTACTCAGACACCCTCGGCGCCGACGTCCTCTTCTTACAAGAAATAGTAAAGACGACGAACGGCGACGCGCCAGGGCCGGCCTCCGGTAAATACCACAAGCTCTGGGCCGGCGAGGGCCGCCTCGCCGGCTACGTGGCGAAGAGCTTGCCGCTGTCCTACTAGGAATACACCGCCGAAAAAGACCTTATCCATATTACCATCTACACGCAAGGGCCACGCCCCCTCCACATCTACGGCGTATATAGCGAGCCCTTCACACCTGGTCCGCAGCCGTGGGACTCGCCGCTCTCCCGCCTCGCCGCCCAACCACACCCCGGCCCGGACACCGACATCGTCTTAATAGGAGACGTAAATCTCCACCACCCGCTCTGGGACACCGCCGGGCGGACCTCCACCCACGCCGACGTCCTCCTTAACCTTACGGATGTATGGGACTTATCCTTACTTACGCCGCCGGGCACGCCAACGTGGCAGCCGCAGGGCGGTCGGTCACACCAGCGCCCATCAACGATAGACCACACGTGGGCCTCGCCACGCCTCCGGGCCACGCACTCCGTGCTCGACTGGCCAGGATCCGACCACACGCCACAGGCCTGCTTTATACCAGCAACGACACCACCGGTGCCGGCGGACGGCTTCTGCTGGTCCCGATTTAACCAGGACAAGGCCATAACCCTCGGACGAGATATCCTCCTCCCGACGCCACCCCCGCCAAGCTCCGTCGCCGAACTCGAACGCCAGACAGATGACCTTATCGGCAAGCTCACCGGCATTATGCACGCGTGCGCCCCGGCCAAGTCACCCCCCCGAGGGCAACGTTTTCCCGGCTAGGACGACGCCACCGCTACCGCCACTAACACCCTCCGCGCCGCGGAGAGGAGAGTACGGGCCGGAGATCAGTCTACGGCCGCCCATAACGCCGTACGAGAGGCACGACGAGCTCAACGACGCGTCCTCCGCCAGGCCGGCGCACGACACTGGCGGGCCGTCTTATACAAGGCCTCCGCGAAGGACACAGATCTATGGAGGCTAGAGAAGTGGGCCCGCTCCCGGAGCCACGTCCCCTCCGTACCACCAATCCTCCCTCCGTTAAAGCGGCCGGACGGTACACACGTAACGAGCTTTAACGGAAAAGCCGGAGTTCTCTGCCGCCGCTTCTTCCCGACTCCAGACGCCGCACCTCCTCCCCCGGTACCCCCGGCGCCCCACGGCCGTATCTTTATCAGCCAACACGTTTCTTTAGACGACGTCTCGACGGCGGTCCACCGTACGTCCCCACGAAAGGCCCCCGGGCCGGACCAAATATCAAACGCACTTCTCCGGGCCTGCGGCGACTCCCTCTTCCCGTGGCTCCGTAATATCGCCGCCGCCAGCCTCCGCCTCGGCCACTGGCCGTCCCACTTTAAGGCGTCCCGCACGATTATTATCCCAAAACCCGGCAAGACCGCCGAAGCTAGACAAACAGCAAAGGGTTAGCGCCCGATCGCACTCCTCAGCACAGTCGGCAAGGTCATCGAGTCCATCGTGGCCCGCCGGCTTACCGAGACGGCAGAAGACAACCACCTCCTCCCGGAGGGCCAGATGGGCAACCGGCGTTACCGGTCGACGGAGCTGGCGGCCCGCCTCCTTACCGACGCCGTACGGTGCGCGTGGAGCGACGGCGCCGCGGCGTCTCTTCTATAAATCGATGTTCAAGGCGCCTTCGATAATATCGACCATAGGTGGCTTATTTATACGCTACATACTCTCCACCTCCCAGCCTGGCTTATTAACTAGGTTATTAACTACTTAACGGACCGGATTACGGAGCTCGCTTTCGACGGGAAAACGTTACCGGCGCGCCATATCACCGCCGGCGTCCTACAAGGGTCCCCGTTATCTCCTATTTTATTTATCCTCTTCGTATCACCACTTTACCAGGCCCTCCTCCGCCACCGCCAAGTAATTACTATAGGGTTCGCGGACGACACCAACTTCCTCGCCGTTAGCCGTACGACGGGCTTCTACTACCGCCTCTTACGGGAGGTGTGGACTTCCGTGTCAAGGTGGGCGCGGCCGAGAGGAGTTATATTTAAGCACGAGAAGGCCGAACTCCTCCACTTCTCCCGCACCCACACGGCCCCGAAGACGACGCTCACGCTCGACCGTAACACCGTCTTAACCCCTCAACCGTCGGCCCGCTTCCTCGGCATCTGGCTCGATAGGAAGCTCCTCTTCCGAGAACACCTACAACAAATAAAAACCCGCCTCACTATACAAAGCCTCGCCCTCACTAGACTAACCGGGAAAACGTGGGGATACACACTTCCATGGGCCCGTACGATTTACACGGCGGTACTCCGGAGTACGGCCGCGTACGGCGCGAGTGTCTTCCTCCCAGAAGACGGCAACCGCCGGCCGACGACCTCCCTAGACACGATCTTCCACGGCTACCTCCGCACCGTTATCGGAGCATACAAGTCTACACCTATCCACCTCCTTCACTCGGAGGCCGGGATACCACCGCTATCCCTCTACCTAGCGTACCGCCGCGCAGTATTTCTATCCCGGCCAGACTACCAAGCAAAAGCCCAAGCGATCCGGGACACGGTCCTTCGCACACGCCCGATACACTCCCGGCGCCCAGCACCCGCCGTAACGCCACACCCGGCCCCCGAGGAGACAGACTGGGCCGTTATTACCGAACGATGGAAGTCCCGTTGGCAACAAGACGCAGGCACCGGCCACTCCGCAGGATCCCTCGCGGCACGAACGCCATGCTGGACAGCTCGGGCCGTACGACGCCGCCACCTCCACCTCACCAAGGCCGAAAGTAGCCTCCTTACGCAAATCCGTACCGGCCATATCGGCCTCCGTGCGTACCTCTACCGGCAAGGCGCCGTTGACTCACCAACATGTACATGCGGCGCCGAAGACGAGACCCCGGCGCACGTCCTCTTATCCTGCGCAACAACACCACCACGGCCGGCCGATTGGCCACAAACACTGACAGATCTGGGCCGCCGGCTGCAGACGGGCCTCACGGCCCGACCACTCCTCCGGTGGCTTATACGGAGCGGGAGACTCCCGGAGTATAGCCTGGCTAGGGAGCTCGAACGGACACCTCCGCCGGCGTAACATACCACACTCGCACATATGTCTTGCTTATTTCATTTGTCTTGTTTTGTTTTATTTTATATATTTGTTTAAAGTGGCCACGAGGGGCCACTACACGCACCTCGAACATAGAAACACCACCCACTTAGATCTGTGACAGTTTTTTCCCCAGGAGGGTTCTGTCTAGCTAGTCGCCAATAGCCAAAAGTGGCTGAGAAAGGCGGATAATAATAATAATGTCACGGTCACAGATTATTGAGATAGTTGCTCGGGAAGAGAAAGTATTGATTTAAAAGCCAAAAATCCAAATAAACTCCATGCCACATGCAGTCTCATCACATCCCACCGACCCCGACCTTTCTCCATGCATCCCTCACATCCGCCTCTAAGATGGACTATGTATCGCAGGCAAGAATGAGAATGCAAATGACAGAAATGGGAAATACATGTTCGTGATATGCTGTACAATGGCCCAATGCAAAAACAGAAAATGCCATAAAAATGGAAAGGAAAACAAAAAAAGCCAAAAATCTAGATTGGTATAGAGAAGACAAAAAAAACAGGCAACGCTGATGCTCTCGCTCTCGCTCTCACTTCCACCACACGCGCTCACCATGTAAAGCTCTCCTCGATAAAGTCCACCACGGTACCCTCGTCCAGCACGTCGCGCACTGCCGCCCGCACGTCGTCCGCCAGGGCGCCCGGTCCACAGACCGTGACACACATGGCGCCCGCCTGCTCCGACACCTCCTTGCGCACGAGCACCGGTATGTTAGGCCGGCCCGAGTGCAGCTGGATGGTGCGGGAGCCGGACGAACCGAGCTGGGCGGCCTGGAACGCATGGTTGGGCCGCGTCACAAAGATGCGCACCTGCAAAATCTCGTGGCGCTGCGGCATGCGCATGACCTCGTCCATCCAGGGGCGCACCCACTCGAGCGCCTCGTAGTCGCGCACGACCCAGACGAGCGTGATGCGGCGTGTCGCCACAGTGCCGTCGGCGTAGCCCTCGATGAGGTGCCTTAGGTAACTGATTTGGTGGGTGATGCCCGTGGCGCCGGCGACGAGCACCGCGTGGCCGTAGCTGTCGAGCGCGTGGTGGCCTGCGTAGGGCCCCTCGAACAGCGCCTTGAAGGTGGCGGAGGACGAAGCGTACTCGCTACAGTGCTGGACGGCACGGTTGTACAGCTTGCGGGTGAAGCCGGTCTGGGCGCCGATCACAAAGGAGACCGACGTGCGGAGCAGGTGGCCCTGCTTCGCGGCGTTGAAGCCGGTCAGTGGTGCCGAGGACATCGACGAGTCACCGCCCTTAGCAGTGCGTTTCTCGGTCGTCGGTAGGAGGCCGCCGCTGAGGGGTGTGTGCTTCACCCAGGCAATGCTAAAGGGATGGCACTCCCACGGGTTGATGTCGGCGAAACGCAGGTAAGCGTGGGTGCCGGGCTGCACATTGACGTAGCGCGGAAGGTGGATGGTGACACGCGAGCAGTCGCCCGGCATCGGCTCAACAACCGCATCGGCCAGGCCATTGCGCGACCACGAGCGGTAGGCGTTGAGGCAGACGCGGTACAGACGCTCCGCCATCCAGAGGAGGATGACGGCGACGACCCATGGCAGCTGGGGTAGGCCACCGGTGATGGCGGACGTCGCACAGTGCACCCAGACGCAAATGAGAATAATAAAGGCCAGCATGATATGCGTGGTCAGAAACGTCTCGTAAAAGGCGTGGCGCAGCGGCGACAGAGAAATGACGACCAAGATGATAAAGGCGACGGTGCCCACCATGCCCGAGGCGATGAAGCGGTCGTGGGCCAACTTATAGCCCACGCTCGCCCAGCCGCCGTCGGCAAGCTGGACAGCCATCCACGCTGCAGTGTGAACCAGAGACTCAAAGACCACCATACGGCCGAGCCAGCGGTGCAGGAGGTTGTAGGTGTCGAAGCTTATGCGGAGAAGGCGGATGAGCGGGTTGTTGCGCGTGGCAAAGATTATCAGCGGCACCAGGTTGACGGCAGCCAGGGTGCCGGAGCGGCCGCGCAGCTCGGCAAGGAGAGCCCAGTGGTTCGGTTGGCTGTAGTCAAGGAACAGCATGTAGAGGAAGTTGCTGAACAGGTATCCGAAGAGCAGAATTGCCTGCAGACGTGTTGGCAGAGTGCCCATGTTGAAGGCGGAAGAGAAGCGGATCTCGCGGTTGTGGCGTTTGGCCCCGATTGGCGCGTATGTGAGCTGCTTCTTGATCCACGGCATGTGCGACCACTGTGCCTTGCGCCAGTAGGTCTGAAAGGCGGCGGGCCGCGACATGGCCGAGACGAGGCGCAGTTGTGACCACGAGATCTCGATTAGTCGGATGCAGAGGATGGTCATGGCGACGATACCCAGGCTCCACCACAGCATGTCCTTAAAAAGCATGTTCTGGACCTGGTTGACGCCACCGAGGCCGGTATCATAATCCGAAACCGGGCCGGGGGTAGCAGCGGCCGTGGTAGCGGTTGCCGCCACGGCGTGTGTTGTTTGTGCCGCCGACATGGTGTGCGGCGTGTTGTATCGTTTGTTGGTAGGGGAAGCAGTGAAGGAGATGAAGAGTGTGAGGCGGTCCGGCGCCTAGAAGTCAGTCTCGTTGCGTGTTCGACAAACCGATCAAAGTTGTGATATCGTATTTTCGTATTTCGTGTACTGAGTGCGGGATGGAGAAAATGAAGAAAAGAGAGAAAAGAAACTGGTCTTGAGTCGGCCGGAGGACACAACGAGAAATTGGCGAGGGTATATGTAATGGCGATGCACAACACATAGACCAGGGTGAACAAGATGAAAATGCTGGACAAACGCTGGACAGCTGAACAGGTCGCTGGTCGAAAAGGCTGCACGTAAACGAGCGTTGCGGTATGTTGACTTGTTATTGACGGCACAAAGGCATTGTGTTGTGCTGGTCTTTGTGTTTGGCGGGTTGTGCTTTATGTTGACAAGGTGAACAAAGTGGCGAACGGTAAACGGTGAACAAAGTGTGACCGGTGGAGCGAAACGGGAACAAAGGGGCCGGATGGGAACAAGACACTGGGCGACTCTTGTTTGGGACGAAAATAGCCGTAAAACTGCAGAAACTGGGAGATCGGATTGTTGATTTCTGACTCCCCTTTCTGGCCTCGTCGCTCGCTTATTGAAGAAGCGCAGTCAATGCAGTCCCAATTGACAGGCGTCCCACCTTTGCCGTGATTTGTGGTGATTTTCTGATACACCGATTTCGAGGATGCCGTCGCTTTCTTCTTGTGATATCGTGGATTTTGCAAGATGCAAACTTGCTGTTGTCGCCGTTGTCTTTTTGGCCGTTGCGTTTGCCCCTTGACCCTGCCCTGAAAAGCAAACGGAACAAGACTTTTGTGCAGGTACGATCCACCCGTTTCCTACCCACAAATGATGCCAGAAAGCAGGAACCAGACGCCGGAAGCTCAGGAACGTCGCTGAATGTATCACAGACGAGTAAAAACCAGGGACCGAACAGGACACTAATATGGGGTGTGTTGTTGTGCTGTACGAGGGAGGCGATCACAGGGCGGCTAACACCGATCTTCAAGGCTTGCCAGCAAGTGGTTGGGAAAGGGAGGAATGGAAAGGGGAAAAGAGAAACGGAAAGAAAGGAGAAGATTTCGCCAATGTCGTCAGAGTCTTCAGATGCGTCGAGTCGCCCTGGAAGCGAATTCTGGGGTACGTTGGCGAGAAGAGAAGCAGATGAGGGTTTGAGTTATGTGTAAGTCGTGACGGGCTCGGTGTAGATTGGATCGCGCGTTGGTCGTCTGGTCGTCCGGTTGTCAAATTCCCACCGCGAAATGAGGTCGTTGCTTGATCAACAAGAAGCAGAAACAAGAAGAAGAAGAGAGCCGGCTCGACGGGCAAAAATTGAGGAAGGAAATGGGGGGGCTGGCGGCAATGTCAAGTCGACGCAAAGAAGGAAGGAGCGATGAACGAATGTTGGTGACAAACTAGGAAGGAACGAGTGCAAAGTCCAGCTTCGTCACACAAAGTCAAAGTGGAGATCCCGTGATTTGAGAGTCTATGAAAAGAAGGAAACAGGAACGATGAAGAGAAGGAGAAGAAGAAGCGAGACAGAGGAAGAACAAAAGAACAACACGATGCTGCGTTTGCAGTATAAGGGAGATGCAGGTCGGAGAGGACAGGCGCACCATTAAGAGGCCGTCCGACGGGGCTGCCCGTCACCTTTCGCTTCTCACTTTCTACTTTGCCATGGCCGTCTCAAGCGACCGCGTATGCAGACCTCCCGCCGGGATACAGACGGAGAATACGAAGAGCAAAAGGCCAAAAAGGGGGAGACAGGTCGCAAATCCCAGCCCAAGATGGACCGTGATGGACCCATTGTCTGCCGGTTTCCTGGCGGTCTGCCCACAACAGCCTCCCTTTTCGCCCTTTCTTCGCGTCCCCCCTTTTATGACTTTTTACGACGTGCAGCTCTCTGCAGCTCTTGGCCAGTGAATCCGGTCGCCATCTGTGACATGCTACTGCACGTTGTGAAGAGTTGTGGAGCGCGCAGGGGAGAAAACGAGAAAACGAGCAAAAGGAGGCACCGCCCTGGCGGTGCCAAAAGCTTGGTTTGTTTCCAGATCGCCGCTCGTCTTGCCGTTGCGGGCCTGTGATTGGCCGGGTGTTTCAGCAGGCCTTAGTCCTCTTGGTGCTGGGCTCGCTGGGCAGGCCTTTCTATTCGTCGTCCGCCAAGCGGTCGCCCTTGCAGGGTCGCGCAGGTCTCAGGGGGTGCAAGGTGCGGACGTTGGCGCAGTCAGCCTTCCTTCAGTGGGGACCGCCCTCTCAGCGGAAGCGCCAATGGGAGAAATCATAGGCTGGGGTTGCTCGCTGGAGCGCAGAAGCGGTGTCCCCTGTCTGACCGTCTAACGCCACTAACACTTTCTGTCACTTCTGTCACTCTGCGCTTTTGACGTTTCTCATACGACAAGTGACGAACATGGGCAGGACTGTCAACAATGCACGGCGACTGCACCAAACAAGTGGGATACAGCTTTTAGACTTCAGACAAACACAACCGTGAGCATAAAACATGTGCACATTGAGCAAGCAGGTGGGCAGATGAGCCTCCCATGTCGTGCTCATTCTCATGAATCGAGAGGCTGCGATGCGCGTGCACGTGACCAACGGCCCACAACCCCCCCTCTACCTTCAGGGCTTCTGACAGGAACAACAACAACATCCTATAGAATTTGCGAGCGCGTTGGTCACACCAATCATCATCCCCTATTTTATTCATTTCTTTGAATCCTCTGTTTGCTGGGGGTCTTTTGCTGTCAGGCAGACGCCTCAGTTGCACTGGGCGCGGGCGCTGCGTGCGTTTGTCCGCTATTTAATGATCCAAGTCTGCTCTTACATTTCGTTTACCAAAGGTTGCAGCCATGTTTGACTCGTCTCCAGGCCACCCACGGTGAGCGATTTGCCCAGGCAAAGGGACAATGGGGAGCGTCAATTCAATTCATCCAGATGCTCTCGTGCTAGGGCCGTGTTGATGCTGTCACCTGTCTTCTCCCATCCCTATTTCTCATTTATTCTTTTCATAGCTGGCCTACCATATTGCCCGGTCTCGATCTGGGGTAGTCCTCATGGCGGCCCGCATTACGAATGTGCTCAATACTGGTTGTCTTTTTTTATATTTTACAAAACAAATTTACTTCCCGCCTTTTGGCGAGGTCTCTGTAAAGAGCAGCTGGAATTAAGCTTTTTCGTTCTAGACCGGCCGCACTCTCGGTGCATTGGCATTGAAGTCATTTACATGTCCCCCTCGCTCGGTAGTGCTTGGCAAAAACAGCCTGTTTAGACAAGCTTTCGGATCGTGGGCATTTCTCTTGCTGGCAGCAGGCCGGCGTGTCGTTCGGCTCGACCTGTCTATATTTTGCCTAGACCACAGTTCTTCCAGGATCTCTTATGCCGAGACGAGCAATATATGGTTTGACAAAAAAAGAAAAGAAACAACACGAGCACAGACATGGTTGTCCCGTCGCGTGTCATCCTAGTGGTGGAAATTCTGGCATGTTTGAACGACAACAATAGCCAACGTCCGGAATAATTCCAGAGGGATGGAAGCACACATCACAACGAGAAGGACATCACGGTTGAATCAGATGACACCAGAATGGCACAACCTAGCAATGGGTTGTCAATCGAAAACACAAAAATGGGAGAGCAATCTATACAATGAGGAGTGAAGAGGAAATTCAAGCGAACAGCAGTACTTTGTGTCCAAAGACAGACTCGGCGGCAGCATCTCCATTTGTCGTTCATCATTCGGTGTGTGCTCTTCAGATAAACCGAAGTGGCATAGTCACCTTGCCTGTTCCTCCAGGTCGAGATGTCTCATTTATGTAAATTAGAACAGAACGCGGGGAAGGGCCTATGAAGAAGAGAGAACACTCTAATATCAAATCTATCTTGAAAGAGATGTCAGTGTGATGGCCTATGTTGCTTGTCAAAGGTGAGCCCGCAGTATACAAAACAACCGTGTATAAGTAGAGAGGCTTGTCCTGGCATTGTTCATGATGTTTCCCTGCCAAAGAAGCATCTGCCTCTCACAGAAAAACATCAGAAAATCAAAAAATACCCTACAGCGAACATCCCCGTTCGTCACCAAGACTTCCCTTCACTATGAAGTTCGTTCAGGTCCTCCTCACGGCCTTTGCCGTCCAGGGCGCCATCGCCATGCCCGTCGACGACGCCTTGGCCACCACAGACGTCGGTGATGCCAACCAGCCCGGCCGTGGCGGTAACGGCAACGGCAACCGCCCTGGCGCTGGTGCTGGTGCTGTCGGAGCCGCCACCCCTGGTCAGAACCGTGGCGGCAGTGCAGCTCAGCAGCAACAGCAGCAGCAAGAGCAGCAGCGCAAGCAGCAGCAGCAGCAGGAAGAGGAACGCAAGAAGCAACAGCAACAAGAGGAGGAGGAGCGCAAGAAGCAGCAGCAGCAACAGCAGCAGCAACAACAGCAGCAGCATCAGCACCAGGGTGGTGGTGCCCCCGCTCCCGGCCGTAACGGCGGCGGCCAGGGCAAGGGCCGTGCCGGCAAGCAGCACGCCGTCGAGGCCCCGGGCACCGCTACGGAGCCCACTACGGCCCCGGTTGATGTTGTGCCCCGTGACGAGGATGAGGAGCTCGAGGCACGCCAGGTCGGCGGTGGCGGTGCTGGTGGTGCTGGTGGTGCTGGCGGCTTCGGTGGCAAAGGCAAGGGCGGCAAGGGCCGCCGCCGCAAGGGCAAGGGTGGCCGTGGCAAGGGTTTCGGCGGTGCTCCCCCTCAGGGTGCTGGTGCCGGTGCCCCTCCCGCGGGCCCTCCGACCCTGTAAGGGAGGAGACGTGAGGAGAAAAGGGGCAAGACAGACAAGAAACAAAACACGGCTATGTCTTGGTCTCAACTGATATCCTTGTTTTATTCTTCTCTCCTTTTCTTTCCATGTTTTACCTGTTTTTCTTGTGTGTGATCAGGAACTTTTGTCCTTCTTTTGTTTCTCCTTTAGGCTTACTTAGCTCCTCCATTGTCTGTTTCCGAAGGTGTGTAGGTCACTTGGAACATTTAATTTTATGTACTTCCTTGCTAAAAAAAAAAAGGAGGGAGAGAAATAAGATCGCATACGTCCATAAGATCAAGACATGCAGGATGAAGACAAAAGTGGGAAACGAGGCTGGTCGCCGTTTACTGAGACAATGGTTTTTTCATAAAAAGAACTATTGGTCAAAAATATATATGATTTAAATTTATATCGATTCGGTTTACATGTAAAGAAATAAAAAATCTAAATAATGCTGTGTTTTTTTTGATAAAGAAATAAAATAAAAATAACAGAAGAAATATTCAATCACCGGTCTCCCCATTCCCACTGTCTCTTCCTATTCCGAGTTTTCCTGTCATGGTGTGTCGCACGTACGGCGAGTCGTGTTGTCCCTGCCTGTTTGTTTCGTGGATGGCGTTGCCGATGCCGAGAAACGAAACATTAGACGACATCGACATATCGCCATGCAAGATGATGCACGATGTAGTTTTCGTCTTACACTCACGATTCATAATTGAGGATAATTGCTTTTTTTCGTGCTTTCTTCAAGGATATTCTGCTCGGACTGTCTCTCATCCGCGTTGTGATCGGCGCCGTGGTGGCCGATCACGGCATTCGCGAGGTGCCAGTGAGGAATGTTGGAGAAGGGCGAGAGCCGGCCAAGGCGGGCGGGATCGGCCATAAAGAAAGAGGAGAAAAACAAAGCTCATCATAATAAAAAGTAAACGGCGAAAAAAAGAAGGGAAAAAAAAAACATCGTGCTTGCACAGCACACTGGCTGTCTGTCGTCTTGTCTCAGTGCGCCTCTCCCGGCTTGATTCAATTGTCTGGTGCTTCCGATACTCGAGAAAAGACGAGTGGTTCATTGCAATTGCGGCCTCTTACCTGTTCCCTCTGTTTTGTTTCTGTACTCATTTACTCTTCCTATATTAGCCATTCCACTGTACTGGGCTCGATGGCTCGTTGTTTGTTTTCTTTTTCGCTTGCCGTTGACGATCTTTTGACGGAGACCCACTAACACTAACACAGCTCGATTGGGCTGTTGAAGAGTAAAATGATCGAGAAAAGGGTACGGGTAATTGTAGGACACAAATATGACAGCTGCGAGGAATGAGACCCAACCAAAATAAAGTTGAGACGAACAAACAAAAAAAGAAAACAACAAAAAAGAAAACAAAAACTGCCCCCAAGTCCCCCGAATAGGAGGGGCAAGAAATCAAAAAGAAAGAGTCATTGCCACTGTACGACACCTTATCGTGAGATGAGACCCCGTACTGTTTTATATCCTTGGTTTTTCCTTCTCGTTTCTTCTCTCTGCCGCTCTGCCGCCCCTCTCTCCCCATCGGCGTCAGACATTCTTTGTCTCTGGCAAGCGGACGACATGCAGACGACATGCAATGGGCGTGAGCCTGCCTGTTTTTTTTTCCCACGGCGATCTTCACCGTAATTTCGTAGGGTCGAAGCCCGATAGAATGCATACGAATACCGTAATGTAATCTACGTACGCAATGCGCTTCGTTCCAACGGTGTTATGCTTTTGGGGATTCGCAAATCCTGTATATAACAAGACGGCAGGGCCCCGTCTTCTTCCGTACATACTTTTCCTTCCCCCTCCATCCCCATCACAACCCATCGACACTTCCGGCACCCACTTCCCGCGTGCAATCGACAATCCCGGCTCGCCTTCGCCGACTAACCCCCCTTTTCACAGCTCAATTATGGCCCCCACGATGAACCGTCTTCTCGTCGTCGCCGTCTCGCTTGCGAGGTAGGTCCTCCCGGTGGTTTTCTCTCTAGTAGACGCCCTTGCTAACTTGACAGTCTCGCAAGCGGCAAGCCCGTCGACGCGCCCGTCTGCCCGACCATTACGTCGACCGTCCCCGCGCCCAGCTGCTGGCCCTCGATCAACAACAGGTCCTGCATCGTGCCCGAGTGCATCGTTCTCACCACCATCACGCTGCCCTGCGGCTGCGACTACGGCGCCGCGCCCACCGTGTTCTCGACGGCCAGCTGCGCGTGCCCCACAGGGTGCGCCACCGCCACGGAGACGATCCGCCCGCCGTGCCCGTGGCCGACGGGATGGCCGACGGGATTGCCGACGGGCATCTGGCCGACAGGGGTGTGGCCCACGGGCGGGTGGCCGACGGCTTGGCCGACGTCGTGGCCCACATCGGGTCCGGGCCACCACCCCGGCCATGGTCCCGGTCACGGTCCTGGTCACGGCCCTGGTCACGAGCCCGGCCACGGACCTAGCCACGGCCGCCCAAAGCGCGGAACGGAGCCGCAGCACTGGTTCTTGGAGTAGTCAACTTCTCCAAGTAGAACGACTTTGACAACCACTCCATCACCAGCGCACGCAAACGAGGAGCACTGGGGAGTGGGGCGGAAACAAAAGGGAGCCCGGCCAACCGACAATGCACAGAAGTGGGAGGGGTAATGGACCAGATTGTACATGCGGAGATGTGCTGATTTGCCGGGTGGCGGCTGATTTGGGTGAGGAGTTTCCTTTGTCCTGAGGAGAGAGAGAGAGAGGAAGGTGTCCAGTGTGTCGGACACCAGAGGATGCATCTTAGACACACAACCCCCCCCCCTAGTCACTGCACACATGAATTTATGACATATTTGCTTTTTGTTTGCCATTTAAAGTTCGTTTCTTCTGTTCAGTCGGTCGGGTTCCGTGGATCGTACACTTCGTAGTCTTCGTTGTCGGTGTCGCTCTCCACATCGAAGCGCGTGTCCCTTGGGGTATCGCCGAGTCCTGGCAGCGGAAGCGGCGGAGGGTGCAAAGGTCCAGAGATGGCGGGTGCTGACGTGGTGATGGACGATGGCGTTGACGTCGTCGTCGGTAGAGAGATGATCGGAAGAGCTCGTGTTTGTGTCTGTGTTGTGTCGTCGCTCGTTGGTGGTGCCGGACTCTCGTCGGCCACGGCCGAAAACGCCGACTTGAAGCCACCCTTGCGGAAGCCTCCCTTTTTGGGGCCGGCAGCACCAGCAGCTCCGCCTCCACCGGACGATGCATCCTGGCCGCCTTCGTCGGTGCCCAGCTTGATGCTGATGACGGCATCCGTGGCTTTCGCCTCCATACGGCGCGCACGTGCTGCCACAGTCGGGTCGCGCACCATGGCCTTCATGTCCTTGAGGCGCTGTTTGTGTGCATGGTCGTACGACGAGAGGTGCGCCTCGTACTCGTTCATGCGCGCATAGCCCTTTTGGCAGAGCTCGCAGAAAAAGGCACGCCGCGCCTCGCGCGCGGACGCGGTCTGCGCCGGCGGCAGGGTCTGGAATCTCTGGAGAGGTTAGTGGGAGGATGTTTCAGAAGAAGTAGAAAGGATGTACGTACAGGAGGCATGGTGATTATGAGCGAAGATGCGATGAGCTTGTGGTCTGCCGACGGTGTGGCAAGCTTGGATCGCGGATGGTGAGAGTTGCATCTGGAAGTTTGAGCGTTTGGCGGCAGGAAGCAACACCAGTGGAGTAGGCGCCAAGGCAAGGCTATTTGTGGGTATTTGTGGGGGACGGCGCACCGTGCGTCGACCGCTGAAAGAGGCCTACCGGACAATGAATGTTCCCGTTTCAGCGCCTCAGCCTTGCTGCACTAATGCGTACTATTAAAGTTCGAGGCCGCCCGTTTTCTTCAGGAGCCAAACTCTGACAGCTTCCACAATTTTTTCATGGTAAGGTCACAACGATTTCCGATAGAAAGTGAAAATAACATATTTTGATTACCAAACAAGATATATCTACGCCCTGCATGAACCGATCAACCTATTTCATGACCGTCACGATGGTATCGATGCGCGCAAAGATACCGTTTTCTTCCCATATCCATTTCCATAAGTATACTTTTGCAAAACGCTCCCAATAATGCCATTCATTCAAACCATAACATTTGACGGTCCCTTCGCCTCGTCGCTTTGTCACATCATCATGTCACCACCTCGTCACGCCGTCACCTCCCGACCGAGCACCAGGTCAAACGTCGCCGGCTTCGCCAGGTCGAACTGGCCCACCGGCGCCAGGCCGTCGTAACGATGCTCCGCTGCCTTCTGCTCGACGTACTCCATAGCTGCGTCGCGCACGACCGTCCAGTCGAGGTTCGACGACTTGCCCATGGCGCCGCCGGCGTCGGCCGCGAGCGCGGCGAGGGCGGCCTGTACCCAGCCGATGCCGTTCCAGCCGGGCTTCTGGTTGCGCTTGTCTTTTTCGGCCAGGCCAGCGACGGGGACGGGTACGCTGCGCAAAATGGTCTCGAGGCGGCTTGGGTTGCGGATCTTGCCAATGAGCACGCGCGCTAGCAGCATGAGGTCGTACGTCGGCATCGTCTGCTCGGCGTACGTCCAGGACGCCGACGACGAGGCGGTGGAGGACGACGAGGCGGACGACACGTCGGTCGGGCTGCTGGCGGTGCTGTCACTGCCACCGCTGCCACCGCTGCCGCCGCTGCCGTGGCTCTCGGTCGCGTGGTATTTGGTGAGCAGCGTGTCCTCGTCCTCGAGCTTGGGGCCGCGTAGGAGGGCCCAGTGGTATCTGATGGTCAGACTCCGTTTGCAAAAGATAAACGAAGGATAAAAAGGCACGCCATGACGCACCTGTCTTCACCGCCGGCCATTTTGACGGCGCCGCGCCGGACATAGAGGCCCACGTAGAGGCGGTCTTTGTTGCGTCGCATCGTTGCACCCATGCCGATCAGACTGTTGGCTGTTGTGGCGTTTGCATGTCGTTTGGGTAAAGGGGGAAACAAAAGAAAGTGAGTCTGAAAGAGAATGAAAGTGAAAAGAGTAGACAGATGAAGAGAGAGAAGATGTTGGATAGAACGTGGCAACACGAACCAAAGCCAGGAATGCGATGCAATTATCTTGCGGTGTCCTGAGGGGCATTCCGATATATGTCGAGGAACGCGGGCGTCCGCTTATCGATAAACTTTATTGAGAGGGCAAGAGCCTCCCTGGCTCGCCGAGTAACAAGTGCGCGCCCTGAAAAGGGAAGTCGCAGACGGGTGGGCTTCTGACTAGGGGCAGGAGCGCCCCACCCTCGCCAATCCCGCCAATGGCGCCGCGGCGTTTTGCTATTATGTGTTCTGTCAGGGGACCACCTTCCCCTTCTTCGGCGGACCATGCCGTCATATCCCAACAAAAAAAGGGACAGAAAGCAAACAGACCTAGCAGCCCTTGTGTCTCACTGCAATCTATCGCGCTCCCTTTGTCCCTTTTCGTTCCTTCCTCGTTTCCCCCCGTCCCCCCTCCCTGTACCGACTGCTCTCACAACCCGCCACCACCATGAGCAACACACGGCCACCGCTGGCCGGCAAGGCGTCGCAGGACACGCTGGCGTCGCTTCTGGAGCTGGAGCCCATGCCGATGCCCGACTCGCCGCTGCCAACACCGCCCGCCGCCGCCGGTGCGGGGACCGACAAGGAACTGCCGCCGCTGCCAAGCGAGGGGGGCGACGATGTCGAGGCGGACGCGGGCGCGGGCGCATCGTCCAGCCCAAGTACAAAACACGGCCATAGCCGCTCGGTGTCGGCGACAAACAAGGGCACCACCGCCGCCCTCGGCCTGAGCCACGGCCACGGCGCTGTGTACTATTGTGAGCACAAGGGACTGGGCATAATTTTGTGTGAACATGACAACTTGCTAACCCCCCCCCCCCCCCTCAGTATCTCGCATCCAGCGCTACGCCTCCTACGCGTTCACCATCTTCTCCTCCGTCCACCTGGCCACCACCTCCCTCATCCCCCTGGCCACCCGCTCCGTCCCGGCCTCCGAGTCCTACCTCCTCCTCGCCCGCGAAATCTACCAGACCCGCCTCTCCGAGCCCCTGCTTGTCTTTGTGCCCATTGCCGCCCACGTCGCCGCCGGTGTCGGCCTGCGCCTCGTGCGCCGCAGCCAGAACGCGCGCCGCTACGGTAGCGGTAGCGGTAGTGGTGGCCGTACGACGTCCACCAACTGGCCCCCCTTTAGCCTGATTGCCGCGTCGGGCTACGGCTTTGCCGTCACCATTGCCGCCCACGTTTTTCTCAACCGCCTGCTGCCCGTGGCCGTTCAGGGCGACAGCTCCGATATTGGCCTGGCCTACATTGCCCACGGCTTTGCGCGGCACCCCGTCGTGGCCTGGCTGTCGTACGTTGCCTTTTTGGCGGCCGCGTCGGGCCACATGGTCTGGGGCTGGGCACGGTGGCTGGGCATCGCACAGCGGGCGGTGTGGACAAGTCCAGATCTTCTCCGGGGAGCAGACCGGGACCGGTTGGCCGGTGGCGGCGTGCGCGAGCCCCAGGCGCTACAAAAGCGGCGCCGGCGGACGTGGCTGGTGGTACAGGGCGGCGTGCTGCTGACTTTCTGCCTGTGGGCGTCCGGCGGTCTGGGCGTGGTGGCCCGCGGCGGGCCCGTGCAGGGCTGGGTGGCCAAGGTGTATGACGAACTGTACGACAAAGCGTTGCTGTTGTGAAGGGGTCTGCTTTCGTTTCGTCTTTTTTCTATCTTCTTTTAATTTTTTGCATATTCTGGCGTGGTGTCTGGGTTCTCTTTGGAGCTACGGCGTGGGGCTCGGTTACGAGCTGGAGCATATTTACTTCACACGGGGAGAATATCATGGTGGTGGGTTGAGCGTTTGATGGACACAAATGAGCGCGCCATCCTGTGGTCTTTTGATTGATAGCGACCCCGACGATTTCTATATCATGACTGGTTGCATTATACCATTTCTAGAAAAATCAAACTTCTATAATCCATACCCGTCCTTTTTTGAGCACAACGCGCGCTATCGTTTTCGCTGCTCGTCGCACACGGTCTCTCGCAACGTTCAGGTCTATGCCAGCGACGCAGCATCGCCGGCCTTGAGCTTGCCAGCGCCCACCAGGCGGCTGACCTCGCTGCTCCACACGCCCTTGATCTCGTCCGACACGGTCAGGCCGTTAAGGCGCGACGCCAGCTCGCCAATCTCGGTAGGATCCAGCTGGCCCTGCACCACCTCGACGTCGCCCAGCACCTTGTCGATCGTGGCCGCGTCGGCTGCGCTGCCGGCCGCCGCAAAGTAGTTGGCGTCCTTGACGGAGCCCTTGAGCACACGCTTGTTCTTCTTGACCGCGTTCTTGGCCGCCTCCTTGGTCTTCTTGGCCGACTCGCGGTCCGCCTTGGCGGACTCCTCCGCAGCCTTGGCCGCCTTCTCGGCCTCCTCCTTGGCACGGGCCGCCTCCTCCTTGGCGGTCTTCTCGGCGGCCTCCTTGTCCAGGCGCTTCTTGTTCTTGGCCGCGTTGGCCTCCTGGCGGAAGCGCTTGATGCGCTCGTCGCCGGCGGACGCGTCGTCCAGCAGGTGGCGGAGGCGCGCGTTGTCCTCGGCCTTCTTCTTCTTGCGCGCGTTGGTGTTCTTGCGCTCCATGTGACGCTTCTGGTCACGGTTCTCGTTGTCGTCGGGCACGTCCTCGTCGAGGTACTCGAAGGAGCGCCAGCTGTCAAAGTTGTACCAGAAGTTGTAGAACGCCTCCACGGACTCCTTGTCGGCGGACTCGCCGCCAAACGAGGGCACGGGTTGGGCGCGGCTGAAGCGGCCCTCGGACTTGAACACGCGGCTCCACAGCTTGTAGTAGTCGCCCGACGCCAGCTGCTTCTTGGTGGGCGGCTCGACGTCGGCCTCCTCGTCGACGGAGTCGAACTGGCGGCGGCGGATGGGGTCGAGCAGCACCTCGGTGGCCTTTTGGATGCACTTGAAGAACTGGTCGTCCTCGGTGCCACCGGCAGCCGCCTTCTTGTCGGGGTGGTGCTTGAGCACCTTGCGGCGGTGCGCCTTCTTGATCTGCTCCTCGCTGGCCTTCCAGCGGTAGCGGCTCAGGCCGAGAATGGCGTAGTGGTCTTGGGACTGAAGACTGTTAGCATCGACTGGGTCACGTAGTCCATTTCTTCATCTCTCCACCTTCGGTCGTCTTACCTTCCAGTCCTTGGCCTCGCGCAGGAGGAGCGACGGGTCCTCGGGCTCGCTGATGTCGCCATCGTCATCGCCGGCGTCGACCTTCTTGGCAAGGGCCTCCGCCTCTATGCGGTCGTCCTCGGAAAAGGTGCGGTTGTGGCGAACACGGCGGGCGTGCGCAAGGTACTGCGGGCCGACGGGCTCGAGGCTGCGGTGGGTGCCCGCAGACAGCGACTTGAAGCGCTTGATGTCGCCCTCGGCGGACCAGTCGGAAGGCAGGCTGGGAACGTGCCGGTCGGCAATGAGAGTCGTTGCGGCAGCCATGGTGAAAAGATGGATGCGTTGACGAAAGGGTAAGGAGGAAAAGGGGAGGCGGTTGTTAAGGTTGGGAGGTGGTGGGGAAAGAGAGAAGAGAGGAAGGAGCAACCAGCGAGAAAAATACTCGATAAGTAAACTTCGCTACCTTTTTTTTTTTTTTTTTTTTTTTGAGACCTAGGGGACGCCCCACTATTGGAGCCCGCCTTACAGATGCAGCCAATAAGGTGCCACAACTGGCTTCGTGCTTGGTCAAGGACCCACTCTTTGAAGTTCTCCAATGTGCATCCACCAAAGAACAGCATCTGGATCTCATTCTCACTTTCATGAGTCTATCCTGTCGCAGCCACCGCCACGAATAGAAGAGTCGCATATCATATCAGATTGTGTCTATTTTACGACAATGGCAGCACTCCAAGCATACAGAAACCTCTTCCGGGCCACGAAGATTGCCTTTGAAGGTATGTGGAAGCATTCAATTAAACTTCAGAAGTGGATTCGATGGGCATATCATGCTTCAGGTTCATGTGTGCTAA
Organism: Sporothrix inflata; assembly: GCA_021396225.1. NCBI lineage: Eukaryota > Fungi > Ascomycota > Sordariomycetes > Ophiostomatales > Ophiostomataceae > Sporothrix > Sporothrix inflata. The sequence continues at coordinate 69,895 of WNYF01000126.1, read as the reverse complement.
CGCAAGCAGGCGACTTGAGAGTCATGTCGGCGGCACGCGACCAGATCCGGATCAACTTCCGCGAGAAGGCCAGCCTGCCAGCGTCCGAGGTCCAGCCGGCCATCCAGCACGCCGAGGAGGTCGCGTCGTTTCTGCGGGCGAACGTCGTCCAGGGACAGAAAGAGAAGGATGGCGTCTACAGTATGTGAAACACCACCGAAGGGCCCTTAAGACGTGTGAATGTTCTGTAATCTTGGACTTTTGACATACTAACAACGACAGGACTGAGAATACACGAGGAGACGGAGCGCGGCGACAACGACACTGTCAAGATCGGTGACGGCAAGACAGTCAAGATTGACGGCAAGACGTGTGCCGACAGATGATGTACTTGTTATGAAAAGGCCACGAAATAAACAGACAAAATTGAAGCACTCGGCCAAAAGCACGTCATGGAAATGACATGACGGCCGACGGACTCGGGGGTTTGTACGATATCAGAGCATGACATATGACCAGAGCGCCAAAATATGACAAAATCTCCTAAGATAATCAAAACCGAAAACTTGCATTTGATTTTGACCTGACATATTAAACTCACTGCGTTGAACGTACGTTGACCTTTAAAGGATGAAGTGAGAGAGATGACTTCCATTCACTCTTAATCGCTTTGGCGCACCCAACACTGCGGCCACATACATACATACTTTGATTGAACTAGGGACTACATCAAGGCAAAGAAATATTTCATGTGAAATTCATCTTTCTTGCAAATGCTTTGTACAGGCAAGCATGGGAAGAAACGGTTTCCTTCTCGAAACAATGCACGTGATATAAACATGCTCATCACGTGTGGAGCTTACCCCTGGGAGACCCACTTTTAGGCGTTGGATTGACGTCTGTCTCCAACATCACTCCTTGGCCTAGCATCGCGTGTCCAAGACACCTCTCACGGGAGGAAACTCAACACACTGTTTTATGCGCCGCGACGACCCCTCCATTCAATGGCCGTCCCCTCCACGCACGAACCTGCGGCAGCAGATGGAGACGGTGACTTTGTTCGCGACTCGTACCTCGCCTACGTCGTGCCGCTGGCCACCGACAGCCACCTCGAGCAGGACCTCGAGCTATGCGCCAGCAAGGGCCAGTCGCTGCAGGCCCTGATCGAGGGGATCGAGGACCGGGAGTCGTTATTCTTCGGTAGGCCATCCTACCTCCTCATACCATGTCAAAGCCTCCCTAACACACGTAGACGAAACCGTCGACGTCTACTTAATATTGCGAACACCGTACCAGAGCGAACCACGTCTACGAAGCTACCTCGAGCGCCTCGCGATCGTCCTCGAGGCACAGATCCTGAACAGCCATGCCTCGGGGCGCGAAACAGCACCACCACTTGTCGAGACCATCTTCAACGGTATCGTCGAGAACATCCACGAACCCCTGACCATTGTCAGCGACCCCGACGTTGCGCCCGGCAGAAAGAACACGAAGAGCAAAGAGCGCAGCGACGAGGAGAGCAGCGAGAGCGACGACAGCGAAGATACCCAGGTGCAGAAGACAGACGAAACAAAGGAGGGAGAGGAGGTGACACGGCAGACCTACTGCCTATGGAAGCTGCCCGTGTTTCTGGCACGGCCACGGGCGAGGCTCCACGGCCCGTCGGTCTCGTTTGCGGCCGTCGCAAGCTTGAAGCCGGCGTCTGCAATGGCGGCCAAGGCTATCGCGGCTAGCAATGGGTCACTCGCCCCATACGGCGATGCAAATGGCTTGCTGGGTGGCTTGACGCCGTCCGGGCGCATGGCCGGCTACCTGCAGAGCCGCGAGCCCAGCGGCCTCAACCTGCTAGAGTCGTTTGGCGGTGATCCGGCCCTGGCCGGCGCATGGCCGCGGCTGTCGGCGCAGCGCGTGTCCCGTGTCGCGCCGGCCGCTGCTGCCATGAACCCGCGCTTCCAGCCACGGCCACTGCGTGGCATCAAGTCCATTGGCTTCAACGTCTTCCCCGCTGTGCACACGCGCGTGCGGTTCGCGCGCCCTAATGCGGCACCTTCGAGCCCGGCCGTCGTTGCTATGCTGGAGATTGACTTTACGCCGTTTTTCGACTGCGAAGCCGTACTTTCGAGTATCAACCTGTCGCTGCCGTCGGGCGAGGTCACCGACCTTAACACGGCTGATGGTCTTGCCTTGCCGCTTTATTGCGTGGCGCGTGACCACTTTACCTTCCTGTACCGTCTCGCGCCGCTCGAGTTCGACGTCAGTCGGCCGCCATCCCAACACAACCACCAAGGACGGTTACCGGGCGCCCATGGCGGTAGTTTCAGTGGTGGTGGTAACGGTTTTAATGGCAACGGTGGCGCCAGCGCAGCAGCGCGCGACCTTGATATTTCCATTGAGGTCAAGGTCCTCGTGAAGCCGGGCGTCTGCACGCCCACGCTCAAAATGTCCTGGGCCACGAGCCTCGACTTTACCCTCCCCGTGAACCCCGGTTTCGGTACCGCCCTCTTGCCGCCCCCGTCCATCCAGCGCGCCCACCGCCCCTCCCAGCTTTCGATTGACGGCATGTCGTCCTTCACGGCGCCGTCCATCAGCCGGCCAGACGCGCTCCCTTCCCTCGAGGCTGCTGCCACGCACAACACCGCGACCACCATTCCCGATTTCGGCATCACCATGACCTTTACCGCACCCTCGCACAAGGTGTACGCCGGCGAGGAGTTTAGTTGGACCGTGTTTGTCGTGAACCGCGCCTCGCAGTTGCCCCTGACCCCAACGCTGCCCACGAGCGCGACCCTGGGTGGTGGCGTCGTGCCACCGCTGCAGCCCCCATCGCCGCGTAAGCTGGCCCTCATCGCCTTGCCGAAGCGGCGCCGCAACGACGTGCGCGTGATCCGGCCGCCGTCGACGGCCGGCGGGCGTTCGCACCCACGGCTGGGGGCTACTGGTGCCCTCGACAACACAGGTGTGGTCGAAGCCGTCGCCGACGCCGTGCTCGACGAGAACATTGTACACGCCATGCAGCGCAGCTCGCTAGTGGACAGCACCGACGTGGTGTGCCTGAGCAGCGCCGACACGCGCGTGGGCCCGTTGGCGCCGAATGCGTGCCACGTGGTCGAGCTGCGATTTGTGGCGCTGCGGGCGGGCGCCGTCGGCATCGAGGCGATCCGCGTCGTCGACCTGGGCTCGCAGGAGCACGTGGACGTGCGGGAGCTGCCGGCGATGATCATTGCCGAGGGACAGCGGGGCGACGACGAGGCGAAGTGAGGGCTACTTTGGAGAGTAATGTAACATAATACCAATTTTCTTCTTGTATATTCATTAAAAGCAACCGAGTCACGTTTGCATTGTCTGTGATATGTGTTGATGTAAATAAAATCGAAGACAGAACCGCCCTATAAACGCCGTTCTATGCAAATGCACTTCGTAGGTCATGACCACCAGCCGCTGAATCCAAGTCCTGTTTGCTTCCAATCTCCCTTGAGTTCCCGCTGTGAATATATACGTTACTTCCAAATATGATTCGTCACGTCTTTTTTTTGTAGAATTTTATCTTTCCCACTGGCATCCCGCCTATGCCAGATCGTCAATTTCGTCGTCCCAGCCCATCTGCGCATACAGGGACTGCACACTGTTGCCGCCTCCGCCAGCGGCAGTAGAGGCTGCTACCGGGCGGACCATGCGAGGCGTCGCCAGAAGAGGCGTTGCTAGAAGAGGTGTTGCTAGAAGAGGTGTTGCCATGACTCTCTTCATTGCGGCGGAGTCTTCCATTGTGACTGACCGTACTTTGGTCGGCGTCTCAAACAAGGCGGAACGGCGCTGGGTGCTTGTCGAAAGCATTGCCTCCCGATTCTCTGTGGCCATTATGATCGTGGCCGCCGGTTGGGAGCGGGCCTGCAGCGGAGACGATGCCGGAATCATGTCGCCTTCCAACATGGCGGCCCTGTTTTCGTGCACTCGCCGGAAGGCGTGAAGACTCGCCCCGCTGCCACCACTCACAATCTCGGGCGCCACCCGACGGGCTGCCACGGGCGATGACATTGGTACTGTGTCCTCCTCTTCTGGGAAGGATTCTAGCCGAGACGTCCGCGCCATGAAGAATTTACCCATACCGCCGGTCATCGTGGTAGTAGTGGTCGTGGTGGATGTGACCGCATATGGAGCTGATGTTTCTGGCACCGCCCTGGCTACAGAGTCGGGAACAGATGTGGAGGTGCGCACAGGCGTTGCCTGGATTCGGCCGGCCACAGGAGTGCCCATAATTCTAGGCGATGTAGGAAGAAAGTTGGCCTGATGCTGGCTACGACCAGGGAACAGAAGTTCGCGGTTGACAGGTAAACGGTATTGTTCCTGATAGTTCTGGCTGTAGCTCCCGTGTACGTCACGATGGCCGTGGTCGTGACCTTGAAACTCTATCGTTGTCGTGGTGGCAAAGACATCGCGGAACCGGTTGTTCACCGGTGTGGCCTTGACTTGCACCCGCTCACCAGGCGATGGACGACTTGGCTGCTTCTTGGGTTCTGTAAACGCGGCTTGTTAGAGATAGTCCTATGATGCTTTTTTATTGTGGAGGGACGGGGGTGGCTTACTTCTTGCTTGGCTCTGTCCGCCAAACAGCCGCTTTTCGGCTGCCTCGACAGATGCCTTTCCGGCCAACTCACGGTTCGGCTTCTTAAGGGCAGAGATCGCGTCCTGCAGTTCGGCATCGACAAGTGCCTTCTTGCGCGCACGCGACTCTTCAGATCGGCCCGCACTGCTGCTGACGACGTCAGACGAGCTCCTAGACAACGTGTTTGACGGCCGTTCTTTTAGCGAGGTGGATGATGCTCGGCGTGGAATGCTAGCCAGCGACGCAGGCTCGCTCATCTCGCGCTTCAGGCCAGGGATGGGGGCAGCTGTGGCACTACGCATCTGGGCAATGGCGTCGTTGGGTCCCCGCGACACGCTGCGCCGCAGTCTTTCGCTGGATAGAACGCGTTCTAGGCTCCGTGTCTTATCCGTTGAGGCTGACGATCGTTTGGTTGCAGCACCCGGCTTCGATCGCTGATGAAATTTGGAGGACGAGGATTTCTCACGAGATTTCGCATCTGACGGTGACTTGGTCGAGTTGGGCGCCGCCTTGGACCGCGATCCCGACGCCGAAATAACAGGTCCTCCCAATTTGCGGTTGAGGGAGTCGCACACCAGAGGCAAACGAGGTGAGAAGAAGGGCACAATGATATCCACGCAGAACTCTTTCAATGGGTCAAAATGCGCCGTCTTGGTCGTATTCACTTCTCCGGCCGGGCGGGCCTGGGATTCTGCCAGTGCTCTAACGTCATCCGACGTAGTTGATTGCCAGATGCAGAGCCGGTCTGCATGGACGTCAATGAGCAGGGGTAGGTTGTGCTTGTTTCGTTTCTTCGGCGCCTCTTTCTTCGCCGGGGTGGCTGTGGACATATCTCCACCCATGCCAGGCAGCTGGCTCTCGCCGGCATCGCCTGTGGGCCGCATCGTCTCTAACGCCATGATCTCCAGGATGAGAATCATCTGCAGCTGCGTCTCACGTGTGCGCAGACATGAAATGGTATATTTGACCTCCTCGGGCCTGGGGAAGACCTCATCATCGCGCGGAGCCGGCTTGTTGGCGGCCCACCACTTGCGTACATGGACATCCTCGTCCGTATATAGGCCACTGCTGCCGAGCTTCACCTTCTTGGGCTTTTTGGACTTTCTCTTCGACTCGGTATGGTCGGACACCTCCCCGAGTGTACGCAAATGGGATACAAGGTCTGGCACAGTCTCACGATACTTCTTGTCAATCATCGCTGAGGTCAAGATGATGCTCTTCAAGAAGTCGATGAGCTCGTCCATCTCAAGATTGGAGTCACAGTCCAAGTGGAAAGCTGCGCGTGCACGCGACAGAGGACCTTTTGCAAAGTACGCCAAAGAGCCCTGTACGGAATTAGTAAGACTCGGAAAGGGAAAAAAAGAAGTAAATAAACAGAGCAGAGACATACTAAAGAGTGGTAGAGTGCCTCGAAGTACTGGTTGCGGATATTCTGAAATATATCTTCTGCCGTGGGTGGACCAGTTCGTTCCACGGGCAGTGTTGGCTCTGTCGACGAGCGCTTCGTTGCATCAGAGGCAGGTGGTGTCGGCAAGGCAGCCGGCTTCAAAGAAGCAGACTTGTCTTGTAGTAGGGATTGGCTTGGTGGGCGGGCTGGCAGGTCGTTGTTTGTCTCCTTGTTTTCTGTTGTGGTCTCTGAGGTCGGCTTAGGATCTTCAGCTGTCTCCAGAAGCGGTGATGGCATCTCGTCGCCCTGGCTTGCAGCAACAGCTGCATCTGTCACGACTTGCGATGCTGGCCGGCGTCTCACAATCGATTGCAGCTCAGCAATGGCCAGCCTCTTCCTGCCCCGCTCTTTGTACACTTGCGGTGTGATCAGTGCAGGCTCCTCGCCCTTCGCTACCGCCAGAGCTGTTACTGTTGCGGGCATCCGCTGCTGGCACACAGCCGTAGCGTGTTGGCCGAGCTTGGTAATGTCCACCCAGCTGCCGAGCTTACACAGGACGTAGATGCCAGCCTCGTCCCGCTCGATGGCAAATATGCTGCTGGCACTGCTAAAACCGCCCGAGCTACCGGAGTTGCTCGACGGCGACCTAGCAATAAGAATGTTCGACCCAAGCCGGCCTTCCAGCTCCATGATACGGATGTGGGACTGGAAGTGACGCGAGGACGGCAGGTCGCCGCTCGGGGACGTGAGGTCGAGGCATGACAGCGGTAAATGCTCACGAGGCAGAAGCATCATGGGAAACAGCGTGCATGGCCGCGACAACGGGTTGGGCGGGTGAGCCTATGCATTGTCAGTGCGGGCATAGAAGCGGCGAATGGGAAAAGCAATTGTGTTGCACAATGATAACACACCCTGACGACTATCGACGGTTTCAGGAGCTCATCTGCGGACAGGACGCCAGCGTCCTGCCGCCTTCTCTTCGCATCCTCCGGGGCGCCATGATCGCTCCGTCTTTTACGAGACACAGAGGCCGGCGAGGCACCGTGTATGGTGCCACTTGAGGACAGTGGGCGCTCTCTTTGCTGCGAAGACGGCCGTTGCCAGTTCGAGGTTGGTGGGCGCGGGGCCGCGTGGGAGCTCGACCGGCCGTGTGATGAGGACATGGGGGCGGCAGCAGAAGGGCGTGGACCTGCTCTTAGACGAGCATGGTGCTGGGCGCAACGAGAGGGGAGCAGCACGGCGTTTGGCGGGGATATAAAATGGTGTATAGAGAAGCAGTTCGACTAAGATTTCGTACGGTAAATAGCAGGTTCTGGATAGCAGGATGTTGGTGGTGCAAATGTCCTCAGCCAGGCCGCTTTCCTATCGTTGAGAGGCTAGCTCGGTCGTCACTGCCCCCAGACGCGGTCGGCGCGTGTTCGAGACGGCACCGTGCGAATTGGACAGTGGTTGTCGCGCGTCTTGCATTCTTACAATAGCGCCACAAAGCCAGGTCCAGCTGGGCGGGTCTTCACGTGACCATAAATCGACAGGCCCCTTAATTGGAGGAGCTATGGCTTTTCGATCTGCACACCCAAAGCTCGATCCGGAGCAAGTGCCCCTTTGGTGGTCTGATCCCCCCAAGTCGCAGGCATCAGTGCGCTGTCCTTCACTCCAAACCTGCACGGAAATGCAGCTCTCCTCCACTAAACACAAAGAAAACAGCACGTTATCAGCAACTGAATGTGGGGTAGCAGTGCACACTGGCCACTCACAGCACATGGGCAGTCGCTCCTTCCCCGTTTGCAAGCCACTTTTGCGCCCCTTCGCTCCTTCTACTACTGGCGTCCAGGCGCGGCTTCCTTCCACAACCAACATTTTGCCACCGCATCCCATCGCCAACGGCCTCCCGAGCTTCAACGGCGCTGCAAACCTCCTCACGTTGGCGACCCGAATCCCATCTGCGACTCTCCTACGACAACTTGGATTCGACCTCGGCCCTTCGTTTTGTTTATCAATCGCTATCGTCTTCTTCGCGGCGTTTGACCGGGGTGGACAACAGCCGTTTGATCTACCGTCAGCGAGGAAGCGAGAACAGCCTTGAATTCACCCAACGACTGCCGCAATGGACGCTTTTGGCCCGACATAAGACTTCATTACACCCGCCGGCCTCTACCGGAGAGCTTGGTTCCTTTGCATTTGCATCGATTTCGTTTTAGCATAGCACACAGCGCTGCCACCTTTTTGGCTGCCTCCACACGTTCCTTTCGACCCCCTCCTTCTCCACATTGTGCCTGCACTCGAGCAGACTCTTCCCTTTTTACCTTTCCCCCTACTCGCCCACCATGCCATCCGAGGCCTCGCCGCGCGTTAGATTCGCGTACGCTGACGATGAACGTGGACGTCCCGAGAAAACCAAGAGCTACCGGCAACAGCAACAGCCGTTCGCCGCCGAATCCGATAGATTACCTCTCTCCCCCGACAAGACTCCCCTCTCCACGGCAACATCACCGACGTCGACTACGCCCTTTGGGACCCCTAGCGGTCTGTCTAGAAGCCATCGCGGGTCGGGTACCATCGGCATCACTGCCGGCATCACGTCCGTGATGAACAGCAGCGCATCTAACAATGCCGCAGCCGCCAGCAACGGAACAAATGGTGTCACGGATGTCAATGCCATGTACGGCACCAGCCCGTCCAATGTCGGGGGTGCATGGCCGCAGCGGCCGTCTGGCCCGGGCCGGACACTATCCAACGCATACCAGCCACAGAGACGGCCCGGGGCACAGCCCGCGTTTGCCGGCATCAGCGGGTCGGAGACGCGTGTACCGACGACCAAGCCACGACAGCTCACCAGCGGTTCGACCTTCCGGGCCCAGGAGCGCGAGTACGTGAAGCGCCTGCGCGAACAAGACTACGCGGCGGGCTACTTTGACAACATAAACAGCACCGACGGACAGCATGCCGACTCCGACTCTGAGGGCGAGACCCCCTCCTCCGAGGGCCCCTTTGATGACCGCTACGACCAAGAGGCCATCATGTTCTACAACTACGACGACCTCCATCCCACCGAAGAAGACATCCGGGACGCCTCCAACCGCGAACGGCTCGAGTGGCACGGCATGCTCGAGGCCGTGCTGACAGGCGATGTCGTCCGGCAGGAAAAGAAGCGCCTGATTGGCGCGGGTGAGGAGCAAAGCGGCAAGACTGTCCAAAAGGGCGAGCTTTGGGTCGGCATTCGCTCCAAAACATGCGGTCGGCAGATTAGTGTTCAGCGACGCATGATTGAGGAGTCGCGGGGCAAGGTGGATCGCATGATTGACGACATTATCAATTTCCGCGTCGAGGGTGTGAGCGAGGCAGGCAAGACACCCACGGAGCAGGTGGCCGAGGTCATGGATAAGATCGAAAAGGCCGAATCGCTGTATCCGACACGTGCGGCGTTCCTGGCCGCCCACAAGACGGCGGCCACCACACTCTACGAGGACTCCTGCGACACCATTGTCGCGTGGAGCAACACCAGCGACACGATCAACCGCGAGCTAGCAATCTTGCGCAAGTGGGTCGGTAACGACGAGCTCGACTTTACGCGCTCGCGGGAGAAGTCGCCCAGCGGCAATGGGCTGAGCGACGAGTCCTCTTTCTTGGACCGCCTGCTCAAAGAGGAGGGCTTGCGGTCGCTGCACGAGCACTTCGAGGAGGACGGCAAGAGCCGTCGTGGCAGCATGCTGGAAGGCATCTCAGAAACTATTCTCAAGGCCAAGGACACGCTCACCATGCGGTCCGCTGAGTTCCGCACGCGCCATCTCCCGTCGCATGTGGAGGACCTGCTCACACTCGTCAGCTTCCCGGCACGCCTGATTGAAGAGGTTGTCAAGGTCCGGCTCGCTTATGCTAAGAAGATGAAGGAGTCGGCCCAGCAAAACGTCCTCATGCAGGACCAGATGATCTCGCAGTTCCAGGTGCTGCTCAACCTCGCCATCAAGATCAAGCTCGAATACGTTGGCATCTCACAGCCTGAGCCCGGCTGGGAGCTGCCCAACTGGATCGACGAGTCCTTTGACCAGGCGATCCTGGACGCACTCAAATACTACTTCAAGATGCTCAACTGGAAGCTGAGTAGCAACCGCAACACCTTCAAGGAGGCCGAGCTTTTGTTCCAGGAATGGGAGTTTGCCAACGAGATCGGCAGTCACCTGTACCACGGTGACGTCGAGGTGGCCGAGCAGTTCAGCTCGTTGACGTTCAAGGCCCTCAACCGACTGAGTCAGACCTTTGACAAGGAGCTGCAGCGGCGGCCCAAGGAGAGCATCTCCGACATGAGCAAGCGGTACAAGCAGGTGCTGGACTCGGTGCGTGTGCGGCAGCGCATGCTGCAGCGGTTTTCACGCCGGCTGAGCGACAACTACGAAAACGCGTGCGATTTCAGCATCGCCATGACCGAGGAGAACATGGAGCTGTTCCTCGACCGCCTTGTGGACTCGGGCCACTTTCAGGTCTACACGCACAGCCTCGAGCGGGAGGGCGTCATTCTCGTGGCGTCCCCGTCGCTCGTCAACCGGCACGATGAGATTCAGTCGCTGATGGGCCGCACCTCTTATGAGCAGGTGGTCGAGGACCCAACCGACCCGTACGTCCTGGTCATCCGTCCCGAGGGTAACCCAGTTTGGTATGGCCAGCGTGTGGCGCTCACCGTGCGCGAAGAGCCGCTGGACCTGAAGACCGGCCATCTACGGCTGATTGCCGGCGGTTCCCAGGGCCGCCTCGTCTTGGCACGGAAAGCGTTCCTCGAGAATGCGGACGTGCACCTCGACCTCGTCGTCGAACAGCGGTCCAACCTCAAAAAGGTCAACACCAAGATGACGGAGATCCGGCGCATGGCCTACAAACTGTCCAACACCTTCATGGACAGTGTGGAGAAGATCCAGCGCCAGACCCGGGGCGACAACTGCCAGGACCTGATCCAAACGTGCTTTGTGTTCGCGACCGAGTTCGGCCAGCGTTCCATGCTCTACATGGACAGCAACCGGCGGCAGATGCACAACATCAAGCTCACTAAGCTCGCACTTGACTGGGTCAACTTTATTTGTGAAGACTGCGTGACGTCGGACCGTCGCACGTTCCGGTGGGCAGTGCTGGCCCTGGAGTTTGCCATGGGCATGACACGCGGCCGGCACATTCTAGGTCTCACCGAGGTCGAGTACGAGCAGCTGCGCGACCGCGTGTCCGGGTGCATGTCTTTGCTTATCTCGCACTTTGACATCATGGGCGCACGGTCGAGCGTGGCGGCGCAGGCGGAGCGGCAGCGCCTCGAGGCGTCGGCCAGCTCCAAGCGGCCCGACAAGAACCGGTTCCTCAACGATGAGGAGGCCTCATCGTACATCGAAGAGCACCGCATGGGGGAGCTCAACCAGATCGACGAGGCGCGCAAGTCGATTCTGGAGCAGCGGTCGTCATTGGGCCGCGTGCTCGAGGCGTCCAACGAGGTAGACCGGTCTTTGGCGTACCTGTCGTCGACGGCTACCAACTTTACGATGCGCTGGCAGCAGGGCTACTTTGTGGGCGGCGGCACGTTTGGCAACGTCTACGCGGCCATGAACCTCGACAACGGCCAGTTGATGGCCGTCAAGGAAATTCGCCTACAAGACCCAAAGCTCATCCCGACGATTGCCACGCAGATCAAGGACGAGATGCGCGTGCTTGAGTCCCTCGACCACCCCAACGTCGTGTCGTACTTTGGCATCGAGGTGCACCGCGACCGCGTGTACATTTTCATGGAGTTCTGTTCCGGCGGCTCGCTGGCGAGCCTGTTGGAGCACGGTCGCATCGAAGACGAGCAGGTCATCCAGGTGTACGCGCTGCAGCTGCTGGAGGGTCTGGCGTACCTGCACGAGATCAAGATTGCCCACCGCGACATCAAGCCTGAGAGTGAGTTCCCTTGCCAGCCACCCTTTTTCAATTTTAGTCACTAACGTACGTCAAGACATCCTCCTTGATCACAACGGCATCATCAAGTACGTGGACTTTGGCGCGGCCAAGGTCATTGCACGGCACGGCCGCACCATGAACAACCTCGACCCCGCCATGGCCATCGGCGTCATGTCCAAGCCGGCCAACCGGTCCATGACGGGCACACCCATGTACATGTCGCCCGAGGTCATCAAGGGCGAGACGCCGGATCACTTTGGCGCTATCGATGTCTGGTCGCTCGGGTGCGTGATCCTCGAAATGGCCACCGGTCGCCGTCCTTGGGGGAACCTCGACAACGAGTGGGCCATCATGTACAACATTGCCCAAGGGAAACCGCCGCAGCTGCCAACCCCGGATCAGCTCAGCCCCGAGGGCATTGACTTTTTAAAGTGCTGCTTCCGGCGCGACTCGAGCAAGCGGTCGACAGCCATTGAGCTGCTGCAGCACGAGTGGATCATGGGGATCCGCAACCGTGTGGTAGAGCCGTCGACGCCGAGCGACATTAGCAGCTCGACGGCCATGTCGCTGTCGTCGCTGCCGACGCTCAACGGCGGCACGGCGGCCCAAGCGGCCGCTCTGACAGCGGCAGCAGCCACAGCGGCGGCGGCTACCGCTGCAGCCGAAGCTATGGTGGCCGACGAGACCACGCCTCCCACGCCCCCTCCCTCGTCGGGATGCTAAGTGCTTTTTTTGTTTTGTTTTCTGACGATGGGCCTTTTCCCACGCCGTTTTCTTGAATACCATTCTGTCATACCATACGCCATGGCGCCTTTTCCATGTTTTATTGTCATGTCTGTTGTTATTTTCTTGTCCTCCTGTTTACTTTTTTCATTCTTATTTTCTCATATCCCATATGTAATGTCAGGACCCAAGCAGAGATGGAATGGTTACTTTTTTTTTTCCTTTTCTGTCTTTCAATGTTGAACCGCAATGAGATGTATCAAACACCAAAAATACCCCTTATTGCTACAATATGACTTTATTGTTTGGAAGCAACACTACGCGCTTGTCTGTCTGTACCAAGGCCCTCTCTCCATGAAGCACGAAACATACAGATGCGTCGGCAACGCCCTTTCCTTCGGCCACTACTCACTCATAGGTGTAACAAAATGGCCCGTCCACCGTGCTCACCAGCTCCCGGATCTTGTACGTCTTGCCGTCCACGCCCACGGCGCCCAGGTCCACAATATCGTCCAGCGACTGCTGCCGCCCAAAGCCCATCATCGAAGTCCCGCCCGAAATCACCGCCGTCCGGTTCACGAGCTGTTGCGTCTGCCAGATGCTCCACGTCCGGTCAATCATGCCATGGTGCACCCAGAATCCCGGGTCGTTGGGCGACTGGTAAAAGTCGGCCCCCGGGTCGCCCGCAATCGTGAAATGGCCCACGCCGTGCACGCCCATGCCGCCCGTCGGGCTCGAGCTTTGCATCGTGTCCTGGAAGGTGCCGATCGTCTTGCTGTTGGTAATAAGCGCGGCAATGTCCTCGGTGCGGCCGTACCGCGACGTGAGGTAGTTGGACATGTCGCGGCGCAGGCAGCGCGTGTTCTTGCCCATGCCGTTGGACTGCGGATTGGCCGCGGGCGTGGGGTCGGTCTCGGCAGCAAAGGGGCCCAGGTGGATGGACATGTTCTTGAAGGGGCCCGACGTGACGCAGCCGCCGCCGTCGCCGGCCGGCCCAAAGCTCTGGCCCTTGTGCGTAATCTTTTGGCCGTTGCCACTCAGGCTGGTGTCGCTGCCGTCAAAGAGCGGCGACGACAGCGGGTCCTTGGCCCAGCGGCCCCAGTCCCAGTACTGTTTGTCAGAGAAAAGGGCCTAAATAAATAAAAGAGACGGAAAGAAACACGACTTACCGGCTGCGTTCCGTTGTATCCACATTCTGTACGAAGGGCCTGATGGATGTTAGTATGACCGTCCAACACGGAAACCCTTTGCATATATCCACCCCGTTGTCTCACCTGCTCAAACGCCCACGTGTAGTACCGGTGCCACGACAGAAAACTGCCCGTGCCGTGGATCGACAGCGTCTGGTTGATGTGCACGGCAACAAAGTCCTCGTACCGGTTCGTGACACCGGGGAACTGCGTCAGCTTGGGCGGCTTGTTCATCAGACACAGCATCGCCGTGACATAATTCTTGCGTTCGTCTTTGGTCAGGTCGCCGTACTCGCGCCGAATCGACAGTTTTTCCTTGGTGCACGTCTTGGATTTGGCGAGTGCCGCGTCGAGCTGTGTGCGGCCCTTGCGTTGCAGGTCGAGAACAGTGTCGGTGTAGGCGGCCGTTGAACCGGCACCAACCGTGGGAACGATGGCATCGACATCGGGGACCGGGGCCGGGGCACCGGTCACAGTGCCTACCAGGGTGGCAGCGGTGGCCAGCAGCACAAACGGCGCAAACTGGACCATGGCCGTTGTTTGGGTGTTGTCTGAAGAGGAAAAGAAAAGAAACCGACACCAACGAAGAAGCGATCACCAGTTTTTTTGGCGGTCTCGTCACGATGAAAAGGCTTCCATGAGTTTCGTGAAGGAAACGTAGACGAGGTAGGCCTTACTCGATCTATATATATCCACTCGGATGTGTCTACAAATCTTAGGACTACAGTTTAACGCGGAACGACAAGGCTTCTCCCCGTCCTTCATATATCATCATAAATCGTCCACTTCACAAGACTCGGTGCTAACCAATCCATTTGGGTATTATTAGCCGACGTGTGCAAATCCCACCCAAACAAGGAGAGAACCAAGACAACACTTTGAGCAAATATCAACAGCGCTATAAAAGGAGAGTCACGATTGGGTGGCGGTCTGTGAACAAGGGTGGGCATCGTTTTGTCGATGGCGAACAAAAGTGTTGGCATTACGTACTCCGTGGGAAAGGGCTTCGGTTGTTGTTGCGTGAAGATGGTGAGGCTATTTCTATTTTCATCAACGTGTGTGCATGGGCATATTGGACAGATTGAAACAAATGGGGAGGAAGACTCCTCAAAAAACCATGTAGTCTGGGGGGAGATTTAAGTGAAGTGTAGGATAGATTCGTGAAAAACAAAAATCAAAGGGCAAATAAAGTTTGTTTGGTTTTTGTTTGGGTTTTTTTTTTTAAAAAAAAAAAAAGAAAAGAAAAGAAAAGAAAAGACGTTACATGCGAACGACAACCAAAAGTAGAAAAAATATAGACGGCGAAAATCTCAGGGTGAATATGCCGTCTCGACCTACACCGAAATGAGCAGGACATTCTAGCAGGCAACAAAAAGGCGAGAAGCCAATCAATATGAGTTGTATATGCAGCTCATATCCAATTCTCTATCGTTTCCACTCTGGACGGCAAGTCCGGGGTAAATCATAGGGTAAATCCCCGGCACCACATGAGTAGAGAAAATGGGTCATTCACTGCAATATAGTATGCTACAACTGTTCAACATTGGACATGTCAATACAGCTTTGCCGATTGGTTCGCTTGCAGAGTGGTTCCAAACAAATGATTCCAACTTATCAAGACTGCCTCTCGTTACCACATCTGTCTTCATTGTTAAACAGCATTTTATATTCAACCCCGCGTGCAACTCGACGCGGCCGAAAAGCGACCTTCTATTTTAAGTCATCGGCTTGCCGGCGTGTGAAGATTTCTTTTCATTTTTTAACCTTAATTTAAACCTCCGGCCAACCTTGTTTTGTTCCCTGTTGCTCGTTTTGTTTTTCATCTGCCTCTCTTCTCTCCCCTACCGGTAGATGGCATAGCAGCTTCTCATCTCTTTCGCTTACCGCCTATGTCCTCTACTGTTTCCCCGGGGAAGTCAACGTGATTTGAGCCCCGAAGAAAATTTGCCGAGCTCGGCTAAGCACGCCTTTGTATATTGGCCTTTGTTTGTCATTTTTCTCGGCCTCATTTCTATTTACATATATTCATTTCTTCTACATGCCGAGACCCTACCCAAGGTATTTTGGTCATGTGCAGGCGGAGAAAACGGCCGTGGAGGTCAAGTGGACGTGGAACGTCTAAATCGTATACGACAGCCAAGGGGCAGAGGGTGGCTTGACTACTTTGTAGTTCGGTTATTTCAATTACATGTACGGAGCACATAGCCACGTTCTCCCATCTTACCTCTTTCCTATCTTCAAATACCAAACACGTCCAGTCCGTGGTCGATCATCCAGCGGATGCCCTCGGCGCGGTAGGTGTCTGGTTCGACATGGCTGCTGCCAGCCTGCCAGACCATGTTGTGGCCGGCACCCCCGCCTGTCGTTGCATTATACACGGGCCACGACAGGCTGCTGCTACCCGCATCCTTGCCGTTCGGGTCCAAGTCGACGAAAAAGTTGACCCACGCGCGGGACATGGTCTTGGCCAGCGCCGGGTACGACGGCGGCATGTTGGCAAACGGGTTCTTGTCGTACCCGAGGCCTTGTCGATTGTCAAAGACAAAGGCGACTTCCTGAAAGTGCGTGGCGCCGAATTGAGCTGCAAGGCTGTCAGGGGAGGCACAAATCAGTAGAGTCTTGGATGGTATACCTACGTGGAATCCCGTTGACGAGAACATCGAAGCGGTAGCTCCACGACGGCACGCCGAATGCCGACCACGTAAGGCTGGCTCGTCGACGCAGGAAGTGCATCCAGCTGAAAGGAGCGTACATGTCAGATACAGTGACATGAAGGGAGATAAAATAAAGGAAAGGAAACTCACTTGTCGCCAAAGACCGCCGACGCTCGCCGAAACTGAAGACCGACGGACTTGGCCAGACTGTCGCCGGGTGCGATCACGGGGAACTTGTCTAGTCCTGGTACGCCGATGGCTTGAATGTCTGGATACAGACGCAATAGCTCGTCGACCAGCGTTCCTGCCTTCTCGGGTGTGGAGGCGGCCTCGGATTCCGTGAGGTTGCGCCCGTCCAGGCCGAACTGGTGGACAACGGCCGCACGGAACTCGTCGTCCGTGTTCACACCTTTGCCGCCGGGGCCCACACTGCTACCCTGGCCGGAACCCTCGTCCGAGTTGCAGCCGACCAGCACGGGTACGCGCACAAAGCGGCCGCTGCGGAGCTGGTTGTGCGGGTAGTCGGCAATGAAATCGCCATCCAGCACCGGGAACCAGGAACCGCCTCCATTGGCCAGCGTCTCGTTGATGTCGTGTAGTGGCAGGTGGCGGAGACAGTCCAGTGTGTCTTCTGCCGACGAGCACGACGTGCTGCTCACGAGCTTGTCGTAGTTGTCTTGCTGCGCAGCTGTGGAGTTTAGGTTGCCTGGGTACCGCGCAATGAAGCCGCCGAAGCCGGATTCGCCAACGACGCCACGGAACAGGCCATCGTCACGACCTAAAGTATACGTCAGATATTGTCCTACTCACCCTCAGCTCAGCGGGGACCAGGGGGACCTTACCGCCGTAGGCAAACGTGTGCGCACTGACGCTCTCTGCGCCGGAGCTCTCACCCCAGATGACGACCTTGTCGGGCGCGCCTCCAAAGGCCGCAATGTTTTCTTGGATCCAGCGGAGGGCCAGACGTTGGTCGTGGAAGCCAATGTTGGTCGAGCCGGCATTGCGTGCCTGCTTTCCAGCCAAGAATCCAAAGGCCGCGAGGCGGTAGTTGAGGCTGACGCCGATAATGGGCGTGCCCTGTTCAACGCTGTTCTCGACGATGAATGTCAGGTTGTACCGTTTATCGGCCGAACCGCCCATACGCTGGTGATGTCAGTCTTGGACGTGGCGGTTCATAGGGCAGGGCGAGAGAAACATACCAGACCGCCACCGTGGATCCAGACTGCAACCGGGAGCCCGGCCGTGGAAGCGATGCCAGACGGCCGGACAACATTAAGGTACAGACAGTCTTCCGAGACCGGGTAGCCTACCTGATCGCCGCCGTAGCCGATGCAATGGGGCGGATATGCTAACGCCTCGTGCACACCGTCCCAGGTGCTGTCGAGGGGTACGGCTTGCCGGAATCGATCTGGTTTCTACCATGGTCAGAAAGATGACCGAAAAAAAGATGGCAGGTGGGGAAAGGCGACAAACCTGAGCATATGGGATGCCGAGGAAGAAATCCTGCTTGTAATCTGGACTGAACACTCCTGCGTACGAGCCATTCTTGACAGCCACCGTGGGCACCGACAATGGTGATGTTGCATATGCGCCAGACTGGGCGTGGCATGCGAGCGAGCCATCCTTTTGAGAGGCCAGACCTAGATAGCACCCTAGCCACGAGGATACGGCATCACGGAGCAGCACCATCTTCAGGTGCGTGTTCGAGCGGTGCGCGTTTATGTTGATTTGAAAATGGGCCTTTTGTGCTATTTCATGTCGTTGGAAAAGGGGCGTTCCATCTCAGTCCATATTCCGATTCACTGTGGTCGTCGCTATCGGAATATTCGATATCCAAAAATGGTGAGATTCGGCGGCCCGCACGCGTTGTTCTTCCTGAAGGATCGGTATCGCTCGCGAATGGTTGTAAGAGAGAAGACGAAAAGGAATCCGAGAAAGTCTGCGGTTCCTGATCCTGATCCGGATCCTGTTCCTGTCTGTCCTTTTCTCTGCAATCTATTGCTCGGAGGATGAGCGGGAAGGAAGGAGGGGGATGACGGCTGGGGAAGAAGGCGCGATGTTGGGGAATTGCCCGCCCATTGCAACTTTCCCCTCTCGGGCTCTTTGGAATGACGAAAGGAAGGTGCGATCGCCCCTGCAGGAACGAAACTAAACGTGGAGCGACGGCGCAACGATGGGCAAAGAAAAAGTCAGCACACCGAGACTTTTACCAATTGACATATTCTTTCACTTCAGGCGTTTGGCACGATACGCGGAAGATATTTTGTGTTTCCGCCTCAAAAAAAAAAAAAAAAAACACACATCCCGTTACCTCGCACCCGCCATCCCGGCTGTCGGATAAAGGCCAACAACTTTACTTGGCGACCGCTTTCTAGTTCAAATCACGTCTCACAAGCAAGAAGGAGAGAATGTTTTGGTAGAATCATAATGAGAACGCTCCCTGCGTTTCTATGGGAGGTCTTTTTTGTCCTTTTTGTCTTTTTTATTTTTCGTATAGGGTATCTTGTTCTTGCGTGCGCGCAAGAAACGTTGTTTCCGCCATTGTCATATGTCTTTGACTCGTCCCCGTGTCATGCCGAGTTCCCAAACAGAAACATGTAATAAGAAAAAGAAAACACACTTAAACGCATCGCCCCAATTATGTTCCCAAGCGCACCTTTGGCTTTCCTCCATGGGGAACCATAGCCATGGAACCCCCATGGCCGTTTCCATCATCGCAAAAAAAATAGAAACAAGAAATCAAAACGTAAATAAGCAGACAAAACGTATCGGATAAAAAAAATGTGTAAGATGAGCTCATAAAAAAATGCAAATGCAAAGCAAACGTACACACCGCCCAAAGAGAGAATAGCTGCATGGAAAAAGTCAAACGCCAATGAAAAATGTTGTTACAAAAGATTGCGTGTGCTTGTACACACCGAAGCCGAAAGAAGTGTCACTCTCACTTCTCAGCATTGTAGTCCTGCGGTGTCACGTTGGGCGTGAACTGGAACTGCTTGACCTTGCTGCCGCGGCCAGGCGACGCCTTGACCGACGACCCAGGGAAGATGTAGGTCTCGCCGGGGAGGGTGTAGTCGGCCTGGCTGGAAGGACCCGGACCCGAGGCGCCGCTGACCGCACCACTGCCCTGGAGCCGCAGCGGGAAGTAGCTGTGGCCGAGCGGCTGGTGGACTGACGGGGTCGGCGGCTGGCTGTTCATGATGTAGCTGGGCGCCGCCTGGAGCATGGGGAACTCCTCTGAACCGAAGCTGCCCAGGCTGGGCGTCAGCAGCACCTCGTCCTGGGGCACAAAGCTCCAGTGCGTGTCGATCACGCGCTGGTGCTCGCCGCCACCCTGTGCCAGACCATGGAAGCCCGGCGTGCCGGGGGGCGTCTTGAGCGTGGGCTTTGTCGCAAAGTAGGGGTTGTGGTTGGCGGCACTGCTGCCGTAGGGCAGGAGGTGCTCGTCGTCGGACGAGCCCGAGCCGACCATGCCGTTGTTGGAGGCCATCGCTTCGCCGGGCGACACGGGCGATGCGTTGTTGCTGAGGGACCGAACAAGCGGCGGGCTGCCGCTCGCCGCCGCCGTGGCTGAGGTCTGCAGGGACTGCAGCAGCGCCTCCTGGTTGCGCTCAAAGTACAACGGCGACCGGGGCGCGGCGGGCATGCCCGGCTTCTGGATGCGGTTGGACATGAGACCCGTGGCCGAGGCAATGCGCCGGATCGCCGGGGCACCACCCTCCATGCGCTTGTTGCCCGCATCGATGCCCGTCTTGGGGCCAAACGCTTGGCTGCGCAGGGCCGTCGAGTTCAGCATGGCCGGGACACCCTTGTTCCGCCGCGTGGCGATGTTGGCCGGCGGCGGGGGCGACTTGAAGCGGAGATCTGAGATGGCCGATGCCGGGGAGTGGGCGGAGCGAGGGGACGCCGCGGCCGACCTGTTCTGCGACAAAGTCTCGTCGAGCGACGACACCTCGTACGAAGGCAGAACCACCAGATCCCTGTCCAGCTGCGGAACGTCGTCGACGCTCAAGAGCTCGGACTGGAAAGAGCCAACATGGGCCATGACGTTCTCCATGCCCATTGCCGTCGTAAAGGGCACGTACGCGCCCAGAGACTGCTCAAAGCTGTGCTCAGAAACATGCTCGCCACCCATAATGTGCTGTGGTGAAGCGTGTGAGCTGTAGCTGCCGTTGTTGTGGTGGGAGGAAGCCAGGTATGCGCCGTTCATCACAGGCGCAAAAGAAGGAGCTTCGTGGCTGCCGTTCGTGGCGGTGTGATAGACGAGCGACTTCGGTGACGGGTATTCTTCGGTCGAGGGAGCAGAGGGCGAGGTGCCCTGGGCGACTGCGACAGAGCCGTCGTTGGCGAGTGGGTAGAGTGAGAGCGAGGGCTGCTTGGCGGCGGGAAACGTGGCGGAGGAAGCCCGCAATGGCAGGCTCTGGTTTTGTGAGCCGAAGTACTCGCTCACCATGGAGGAGTCCTCGGGCTGGTCAGACGGCGAAGATGCAGACGGGGACACGTCGCCCTGCCCCGTCAGATCGACTCGCCTTGACATCTGCTTGGCCTTGGCGCGTCTGTTCTGGAACCAGTTCTGTTTACACAAAGTCAGTACACAATCCCCAAACACCATGGATGAGAGTGCTTGGCACAACGTACGTTGATTCTTGGGTTGTCGACCTTGAGGAGGTCGGCAATCTCCCGTTTCCGCAGCGAAGACGGCTTTGGGTTCTTTTGGAACTCGTTTTCGAGAAGCTGGACCTCGTCCTTGCCCAGTCTCGGCTTCGGGTCGACCTGCCTTGCGGCGAGGGCCATCTGCGACTCGGTCATGTTGCGGTGGTGGGGAGGCATTTGGGGGAACAGGTAGAGCGGCTCGCCGCCGTACGTATATGGGTACGCATGCCGCGGGCGGGTCATATCATTTGGCCGCTGAACAGCCGCGAACGGCATGCCCATCTGCGGTATACTGTGCATCATCGCTGTGTAGTCCATTGTGAAGGAAGTGTGTGCTGGTCGTTGGATTCGTTGCTGCTGTGAGTGTGGTGCTGCTAAGGAGATGGGCGCCGAGATAACGGTTTGTGGTGATATGGCGCACACACACGCATGCGCACGGCAATGTAGGCAGACCAAAGATACGTTTTTGGGGCCGTGTTGAAATATCAAAGTGAGGCGTAGTCGTAGATACGACGAAAAGACGAAGGTGACAGGAAGCAAACTGGGCTTCTTGCTAGATGCTGGCGGTGTCTGCCTTGCGGCGTATTAAAGCTGCTGTTCGAGGTGTTGCTGAGCTTGACCGCGTCGTGGATCTTGTGGAGGAGGAAGTAGAAGCGTGTAAGAGTGAGGGAAGGTTGAAGTGCTTTTATGAAGTCTGGAGGAGCGAGTTAACTGTGAGGAGGAGAGGGTGTGGGTGTGGAAGTGTTCTTGTTTTAAACGTGGGATGTGTCTCTGTATGAACGAACGAGTCTGGGGTTGGAGGAACAAGGAAAGATAAATGGAAAAGAGAAGAAAAGAAAATACGAAAGAGGAAAGAGGAAGTCAAGAAGAAGAAGGAGAAGAACGAGGAAGAAGAAAAAGAGGAGACGAGGAGGTGGACGAAGCCTAGTTTAAGAATAGAAAGGCGTGTTAAACGGAATGAGTGTGCTCGTGGGAAGACATGGAGGACGTGCTGGGCGTGTACTTCGTGGTGGAGGCAGCGGTCGTTGAAGCAAGGCGTTGAGACTTATAGCGAGGGAAAAGGGGAGACAAGCGGCTGAGACAAACAAAGATGAGCTGTTCCCCAAGAAACTGAAAAAGAAAGAGAGAAAAAACGGCAAGGAACACACCCCGGCTCTAGCTCAGGTCACTAATGGCAGCGAAAGGAAACCGGAAGGAAGGGGGTGTGGCGGCGTGTGTAAGATACTTTGAATAGGTGAGCGGGTGGGCGAAGAAAAGGGGGGAGGGAGGGGGGTGGGCTAAAGTGGGTGGAGCGGAAGCGCTGCCGGCGAAGATTTGCGCAAGAGGTCTGGGTCAGTCTGGCGGTTTGCCTGGCCCCTTAAGACCCTGAACAGATCCAGCACAAGTACAGCACGCTTTTTTAACGCAAAAGGCCCCAAAGAGCAGGCTAACAGGGACTCTAGGCCACACTATCCTGGTCTCTTTCTTTCTTTGCCCTTTCTTTGCCTTTTCTTTGCCCTTTCTTTCTTTCTCGTTTCCTTCCCTCTTATTGACGGATGCAAGATACGATGTACGCCTCTGCCGCCTTTGCCGTCGTCTGCTTGTTGGTTCTCGTCTAGGTCGGCCTCCTATTTAGCTTGACGGGGTGAGGATCGAATGGCCGGGGGGTGTGTGATGGAAAAGCCGATTTGACAACAAAAGAATCAAGGGGATGAAAGTTATGTTGATATGGGAGGGGGGACGAGCAAGGAAGGGGATGGGGGTGGCGAGTGCACAAGCGAGAACAGGGCAAGGAGAATGCCGAAGACATGAAAAAGCATAAAGGGTGGTGAGTCTCGATGCCCGGAGACCAGAAGTGGGTTCTCTTCAATAACAAGGGAAAAGTCGTCGTGAGGTACCGGCCGTGTACTCGAACCTTGGAAAGGGGAGCCTGGGCAAGTTGCTTCGTCCCATTTGCTCACTTACACGCTCCCTATCTGAAATCTGCAATGCCTGCATGCATTCTTGTTGCTGCGATTTTGAATCCTTTTTTTCCGCCGTTGGAACGGTCAGTACTCCATATGGGCACACATTTGAGACAACTGCAGGGAGCAGGAGAAAGCTGGAGAAGGCGTGGGAAGGGAACATGCCTGAACATACCGAATTCCTCATTCGCAGTTATGCACGCGCCTCCGTTTTGATTTTCCACGTTTCTTGCACGCCGTTCCGTTTTCTTCTCCCTTATCCTCCACTGACTCCACTTTCTCTAGGCAGAGGGGACTGGGAGATACCCTGTGGCAGAGATCAAGAGGAGACATCCGTGTGCAAGTATCTTATGTCTCTCATACGCAAAAAGTGTGCAGCCTCGGGTGGAAATCAAGTGGAAAAGTGCAAGCAAAGAAGTGCATACCACCTTTGCATCTATGCTGCCGAGGCCAGGGCGGCATACACGAGCGACGGTCGGGAGACGAGAGGGGGTCGGCCACAGAGGAGAGAGGCAAACACTTGGACAAGTACTCCGTACAGCTTTGTGCGATTTGCGTCGAATGAGACTTGCTCTTGGTCTTCTTCTGGTTCGTTGCCCAACCGTGTGTTGGCAGGTCTGTCCCGTCCGTCCTGTCAGACGATGTGTCGAGTCCAATGCGCCGGCGGAGTGCCTGCATATGTCCTCAAGCAAACTTGCACAGAAAAAAGTGAGTCGCCCAAGGTGTGGGTGGATAACGTTTGTTTGGCAAGGGGGAGGAGGCGAGCAAACGATGTTCGGCGACCTACGGTAGGGCACCAGGATGGTTACGACGTAGGCATTGGAGGGAAAGGAAGAGACAAGAAAGAGCCCCACGCAAAAAAGCGCCAGGCCACCAGACTGTGCAGAGAGGCACCAGAGACTCAGGAGACACAAGGCCAGCGCATTCTCTGATTTCGACTGCTTTCTCCTCTTTTTGTTCACCTGGAGTTGCTGGTGGCGCTAGGCATCGGGGCAGGATCAAAATAGGAGAGGTGAGGGCCATTTCCCTCCGCTCCGGCAAAAGAAGACGCCTTTCTTCTTGTTGTTTCTTTTTGTCGTCTCTTCTCCGTTGATCTGGGGAGAGAGAGAGACCTCGCGATTGCGCCACTCACAGTGTCCGATAACGTGGTTGGCGAGACAGGACACCGGCATCACGGGAAGGACTCGTCCACAACAACACAACAGCTCAGCTGTGTATGTTTTCTCATGCCCCTGTGTCTCTGCCACCGGAGAAGGACGAAGCTTGTCCCCACACCCTCTCATCCTTCTGAGAGGTCACTGCTTGTGTTTTGTTCGCCTAGTCCCCATGTCTAATCTCACAGAAGCGTGCTCACACAAAATGGAAAGACAACGGAGACCCAGTGCCACGGTCAAAAGCCCAGGTTCAGGGGTGTTTGTGTATTTTTGGGAGTGCGTGCGGGTGGCCGTGCGTGGGGTGGGCGAACGAGAAGGAGCATGGGCTGGGCCTGGCTGGGACTGGGGCTGGGGCTGTCTTGGTCTGTGTTGCCGCCCGCTGGACCTTTTGTCTGGCGGTCGTGCCGCCGCGGTGTCTTGCCGTTTGTGTGTTTGTTTTTTTTCGGTGCCGGCTGAGTGTGCTGAGAGGTGATCATTTCCCAATACGAGCAGCTTCTTGGTGCTGGACTGGGGCTGTTCGTCTCTTCGCTTGGGCTGGTCACCTTCTTTTCTTTTCTTTTCTCCAGCAGCAACCAGCATCTGGCCAAGCCTGTGAGCTGCATCTTGCTAGGCCTAGGCCTGGCCTGGCCTGGCCAGACTAAGAGTCTCCAAAGCACATGGCAAGTGACGCTACTGCGTAAGAAAGGGTGGACAGGGGAAAGAAGAAGCAGGGGCGTAAGACGGAGAGGACGGCCGGCCGCTGGTCTTGGCTTCAGCTTCTCCATAACCCATATCCCATATCAGTTCTTCCTCTCCCAGGCGGGTCCAGCCTGACCAGGCTTCACTGTTGTGTGCTCTTTCGTGACCGACTCTGGCAGTCAGTGATGGTGCTCATTTCTTTTGGCGCAAAAAGAGCCGTTCCCAAAGCGCGCGTATCAGGCCGCTGAGGCAAGAACCAGCGAAGGACTCGGGGTCAGAAACCAACACACGATGTGAGATACACATGAGGTGCAAAAGGGCAAATTGCCAGTCAGACGAGCGACTGTGAGAATCGGATAGAGCGGGGTGGTGGGTATCCGCGCCACGAGAACAACAGGCATGCCTGTAAAAGAGAGCGGAACGAAGGAATGCCCTGAACTGGAACATAATACTACCGACAGAGTGCTGATAGGGGCTTTGTCAACAACGCTTGTGCCCAGCTGGTCTGTGCTGATTCGAGCCGGGGCTTTCCTTCCTTCGTCCTTTCTTTTTGCTTTCTGTTCCAAGCCCCCCGTTTTTTCTGGATTGTTGGGTGGCCTTACGAAGTACACGTCGGCCAAGTAAACGACAGCTTTTCGGGATACAACGCTGGAGGGCTGTGGGCTGGCCCTTGGGATGGAGGGATGCAGGGTGCTGTTCATTTTGAAATCCCACCCCTCTTTCCCGCCTCTTCATCATTTGCGCGCGGTTCGTGGTGCTCAGCTTTGATCGCATTTTTAATAGGCCTTTTTTTGATGCTTCTTCTTTTCGCTTCGACCGGCCCCTCTTCACTAGATTTCTTCGGCCAGAGCAAAGTCGCAGCGTTGCAGCGAAGCGGACCGGGAGGCGCTTTTTTTCTGAAAGAGAGCGAGGTGCGTGTGAGTGGGCTGAGCTGTAGCGCAATTTCATTGGGGTCGCGCAAAACAAGAGAGGTCAAAACGGAACGGACTTTACCTGTCTCTCTCCACTAACCGCCACCCACTCCCGAGGAACTGTGAGTCGTGGCTCGCGCCATACCACCGTCCCGTACGGAAGGACGTGTCAAACAAAAGAGGCGAGTGACGCGAGAGAACCCAGCGCAAGCGCATCCATGGAAACCGATGTCAATCATAATACAGTCGCATAATGGCATGAGGTGCATGGCGGTAAAAGAAGAGACAGAAAGAGAGAGATGGCCAGAGTGGACGAAAAAGGGGTGAGGGGAAAAGAGGGGGAGAGAGGAAAACATTCCGCCTTTTCCAACCGGTCAACATTGCCGAGTTCAACAACCTACGATGGCGGGCACTGCGATTTTACAGGAAGGAGCAACGAGGCGCGCGGAAAGGCGCAACGGCGGCAGAAGGCGAGGGGGAAAGAACGAACGATAAAAAAGTAAAATGAGCAAGAGGCAGTGACGACGAATAACATGCATCTTTGCGCCCGCATGGCATCACACAAACAACGCGGACGCGCTGTCTAGTGTGCAAATGAGTGTGGCGTTTTCCTTCCTTCTTTCTCTTTATGCATCGCATACGACCTATCCTCATTCTCGCCTATCGTGAACGCGTCGTTGGCCGCGTCTTCTGCGTCGCAGATAGAAAGAAAAAAAAGATACCTCGCAAAAGAATGTTTGGCGTCACGCCCGAGTGCTCCTTCTGTTTTTGTCTAAACAACGTAGGCCAAATGACAGCGCTCGGCAGGAGCTACCGGAACGCCAAAGAAGCAGGCACTAATTGCACTTTCCCACGAGATGGGGGCTTGAGCAGCTGCGGAAAGACATTGTCCCATCGCTCTTTCCCTTGACCTAAAACTCAAAAGCCCAAAATACACATTTCTGTGTTCACGAACACAACCTACCCCGGTCTTCTTGTGCGAGCTGGGCGCCAGGGCATATTACAGCGTTACACTGCTAACACAAGCAAAGAAGCTCAGCTGAGGGGAAAGGCTCCGCAATGCAGCGGAATTGGCCGTCAGAGGACTGGCTGACCAGCAGCAGCCCCAGCGGGAAGAGCACAGAAGCACAGCAGGTAGTATGGGACGGAGTGACACGGCAGGAACCAAAGATAGCTCCGTTTTGACAACGCTGGGAAGGCGCGATGGAAGGGAAGCACGGTCGACCCCAGTACCTGGAAAGCAGCACTCTGTGAAATTTCGCGGAACGGTTTCCTGCAGCATCGTCCTTTCCTAAACGGGTAATAAGATGATAGCCCATATTAGACGTGTTCTGCCAGCAATTGCGTACTTGCTTGTACTTTTTTTCGGTGCACGAGGCCATCTCCTGCCCAGTTCTTACAAAGGCAGGCACAAAGAAAAATGCGAGAGATCTCCACCGAAATACTTGCAAGGCTACATGTTGACATATTAAAAAAAGGTACCAGCGATTGAAATTTTTGCCGTGCCCCTTTCCGGAGGCCCGTTTCTCTTTATCCCGCATTCAGACGGCGGTTTTTCTCTCTCCCTTTTCCTGCAATGGCATCATCGTGCCGGAAGCGCAATCGCGGTGAAATTCTATTTTGGCGGAATTCTTATTTTGGCGTCTACGTCTACGGAAATATCTTATCCCATACCACGCCTTTTTTCCACTGTTATCACTCTGCTTTGCCTTATTTGCGCGGCATATTTGCCCGGGGGCACCCCATGGCCTGGCCTGGCCAAGGCTTGTCGCCCAGCCGTAAGCAATGCCGCCGGCACCGGCTCCCCTGGATGATTTTCGTGGCCGTCTATTTTTTGGACAAAGTTTTCGTCACGCCTCATTTCTTGGCCTTGGCCGAACAGGAGACAAGGAGGGGAAAGGGAGACGAAGAAAAAAGGGAGAGCAGTAGGAACACGGGGAGAGCCAACAAAATCAAAGAAAATGCAAATAATAGGAGAAACGAGACGAGACGAAACAAAACAAAACGACCTGACCTTGGTCCGCTAAAACCACGCACTGCAGCCAGTAGTGAACAGTGTAGAATAAATACGGAAAAGGGGGGGGGGTGCTGGAAGACGTCTTCCCTCGATCTTGCCTCATCTTATCATACCGTGTCAGTCCGTCGTGGCAAACAAACATGATTGACCTTCAGTTGTTTTCTAGCTGGCACTATATTTTCTTCTTTTCGTTTTTGGGGTGGGGGGCTTCTTTTTTTCTGTATTTCTTTTTCTTTTTCTTTTCTGCCTTTGCCTGAGGGGGCACGCACATCGCCGGACTTGTTTGCTTTTGGCCCTTATTTGCTTTTTCGACCGTGCCAGTACTCACTACCAAAGTGCCGGAGGATGGCGAAGTGAACGTTTGTCTCTGAATCGAAAAAAGAGGGCTACGGCGTACAAGTAAGATACAGCAAGCTACGGCAGGATACGGCACAGGATAGGGCAAGGTAAAAGAAAACGACACAGTAGAAGAGAACGAAGAAAAGAAAAGGGAAGAAACACGAGGCTAGAGACATTCTCGTGAGCGGCTCAACAAGCTCACCAGCGGCGCCTTTGCGGGTCGGTCACGCCCCTAGCACCTCTCTTTTGCCCCCATGCTGCCACTTTTTTCAAGATCCTCCAGCTATCGCAGGCCAAAAAGTACGATCCTGTCGTCGTTTCCGCGTTCCGTGGATCTGAAGAGCACTTCCTTTCGTATCGTATCTTGTTTTGCCTCATCTCTTTCTTTGTTCTCCCTTGACAACGTAATTTGGTATTGTAAGATACATAACAGAAAAGAAAAACATACAAAAACAAACAATACGAAATACATTATGAATTATAGCAAGAACAAGAAAACTATAGAGACTCGTATTTTTAGCCAAATGATTGCCACAACCTTTTGTGCTTACACGGTATTTCTCATAGTTCGTGCCTGTTGGGCTTGAAAGCCATACTTTTTTCTTGCTTTGATTTTTGCTTTTGCTCCTAGGTTGTAAGTTACCCTGTCTTTTAGTGACCTTTCTCGTATTAGACGTGCCACAATGACCAGTCTGTAGAGGTTGCAACCATTATGCTTGCATCATGCATTGTACCTGACGGCACCAAGCCACACACGCAACAAACAACAGCCACTAAACCAACACCAAACAACCACCACGGCCCAAGGGGGTGCAAAATGGGCTAAGAGGGACATTCTTGCCCAATACAGTTTCGTTGGAAAGCGAGCATGAGCGAAAGCGGTAAAGATGAGGCAGAAAGAAGAAAGGTCAAGAAAAAGGTCCCCAAGGCTTAGTTAGCTTTGGGGCTTTGGGGCTTTTTTTCGGAGCGAAAATCGTCGTCTCCGTACCCTCCATCTCCATCTCCGTTGCTTTCTTCTCTCTCTCTCTCTTTCTCTCCACAGCCGTAATGGATTCAACGTTCATTCGTACGAGAAGACCAAAAAAAGCCAATGAGATACGAAGGGAGTAAGAGATGGACAATAACGGGTTAGATTCGATCATTCACCCCACGCCAGCTAAAGCATCTAACAAAAGGATTTTTTTGTCGATTTGCTTGTACAGAGTCCGAGAAGGCCTGGGCCCTACGACACAGAAAATGGGCGGGCGTGATGAGGCAGCAAAAGTGGCCCTGAAAAAGGCGAGGCCGATATGGCATCCAGGGGCATATGTCATCAGGACAACAAAAAAACTCTCACGAAAACCTCTTGATTGACGTATCCTTGCCTGCTTATGCTTTTTTCCCTTCTTTTTTCTCCAGCTTTCCCGGCGGCGTTGCTGCTTCCGGCCTGGTCATAGACCTGGCCAGACCTCGTCTGCGGACAACATGTGCAGCTGGTGCCGATCCCTTCTCTTCTCGATGCTAGCTGCCTTCTCTCTCTACTCTTTTCGCTTCCGTCCCCTTCTGCTTCCTTATTCTGCTGATTTTGTACTCTGTATGTTCTTTGCCTGTTCTCCTATCGGCCGCCCTTGCTTCCGGCCGGGGGCAAGGCTCAATGCAGGAAGGACACGCGGAGGAAAAAAAGAAGGAGAAAAAAAGTGACAAAATAGAAGGGAGGACGCTTCGTAAGAGCAAATACGGGGCCGGAGGAGAGACACTGGCCCCCCGCCATTCCCATTTCTGTTTCTGTCTTCTTTTTTCGTCTCTCGTTTGCCTCACACAACCCTGCAAACAGGGGTACAACGTGAGCATGCTCGGCATGGCATTAGTTTTGCACATCCTCTCCATATTTTTTCTTCTTTTTCGCGCTGCTCCTCGTGCTCATTCATTGCTAAGCCTTGCCCGTTTTTTTGGTCACTGCCGACGACAGACTTTGGGTGAGGACGCGAAACAAGGGAAACTTCCGCGGATTGGCATGACAGGGGACCGAAAAGAGAAACAGGGCAAATGCACACCGCACTTTCTGTGCTGCGACGTGCATCGGCCACGATGTCCACCACCGCGGCGCTCAGCCTCTTTGCATGTGCTTCGTCGACGATGCCGTCGTCAAACACCGCAACACCGCAACATCGCAACATCGCAACATCGCAACATCAGACATCACATCTTGAGGAAGAATCTGGTAAGGCGGGAGGCCGCCAACCTGCTCTGCGGAGCACGAAGTGGCTCGCTTTTGTGCATGTTGACGGAGTACTCCGTACGGTGGTATTCGACCCTTTTTTTCAACTCTGTTTTTGGCCGTTCGTTTTCTCCCGCCTTTTCTGAGCCCCACAAAGCGGTGCCGGTATCCACTAGTATCCTCTCTGGTATCTTCTTCGAAGGAGAGCAGTGTCCCAAACGGTAGCGCTGTTCCAGATGGTGTCTTTCTCGTAGGTGGGGAGTGGTCTCCGAAAAGAAGGGTACTCGTAAGGAGTAATACAGTTTACACCGTAGTGGAGAAGCTGGGGACGAAACATGCTGCGATATCAAAAAGGTTCACGAGTTGGCATCGTAGAGTCGTATTTCTCGCTGTCACTCCAAGGTAGCACATTACGTCGTACGGTCGTACTTTGTCGCGAGAACGGGCACTGCGAACGCCGACGCATGACCTGAAAGTAAAAAGAGAAAAGGGAGAGGAAGAACAAACGTGGCGAGTGTGGACGACTGCAACTCGGCAGGCACGGCAACAAGGGCAGCGACGACGACAGCGATAACGAAGACGACGGCGCAAGGAAAGGCGCAAGGAAAGAAGGGAGTCCCTTTGTCGTCCCCAAGGAGAGGTTCGCCAAAAAAAAAAAAAAAAAAAAAAAAAAAGAGCGACAGGGAGATAATGCACGACGATAGGCAAAATAGCAACATGTCTTACACATGAAACCCAAGCGTCGTCTGCTACGAAGGAAGGACGGAAAAGTGATGCTCCCAGCATGTGTACTTTTTGCAGGCCAAATCATGAGGTTGAGATGATGGGCGGTATCGTT
The DNA here is from genome assembly GCA_021396225.1 of Sporothrix inflata. Classification (NCBI taxonomy): domain Eukaryota; kingdom Fungi; phylum Ascomycota; class Sordariomycetes; order Ophiostomatales; family Ophiostomataceae; genus Sporothrix; species Sporothrix inflata. The sequence goes on along the minus strand of WNYF01000126.1, from coordinate 38,725 downwards.
TGCGTTTCCTGACTCATTTAGTTTTGTTTTCTTTTTGTTCTTTTTTGTTCTTTCTATTTCCTTTCATCAACGAACCACGTCCAAGGCCGCAACAGTGCACATCGCCCCCCCTATTTGGCCTATTTGGGGCATAATATGTTGTAGGAGGCCACGAGAAAGGAAACGAGCTGTTGTCCAACCTGCCTCCTTGCTTCCTGCACGTTGTGCGTGCGCAAGGAGATTGAAGCCAAAGCAACAGTTGCAGCAGCGTGTCAGGATGCATGGGGGAGAGTGACAATCACAGTCTCCACTTTTTTCTTTGTTGCCATCTCATTTGCCTTGCACAGTCGCATCCCCCAACGAGAGATACTGCACGGCCACACAACAGACATGGTGTTTGAAATTCCGTCTTTTATGTCACGCCAAACGGTCATATTCCGTATGGCTGCAATGACTGCAAAGGCTGCGTCTTTCCGCTCGACGCCCGGGCTGTGCGCTCAGGCGGCTGCAAGTCACAAGAGGCACGGAACGGGGGGAAGGAGCGGGCGTAGAGGCCTGCGAGAGGGCGTGGGAGAGGGGAGAAGGCAGGAGGCGCCCGAAGGCGGAAGGAGCGGGCGGCAAATCCATTTCGCTTCTCTTGCCCATTTGCGCCTTGTCTTGCGAGCGCTGGCGTTTAGCCCTGTCGTCGTTTACTCTGTATGCATACGTGCCATGTGCATACCTCCTCAGTGAGGATGCACGCCGTCGAATGATGGGCTAGGGTATTTTCAGAGAAACCATTTTACGGTGGTAGCTTCGATGCAACACACCGGGGAGACAACTGGCACAGGTCCACTGGCAGCCTACGAGAAAGCGGGGAAGCGTGTGATTGGCCTGGGGCCGCTGGGCGGCAAGAACAGTGAACGGGGCCTGGGCCTGATCTGGGCCCCAAGCGTTCAAGGATACTTTATAAGTACAGCGTGGTCGTGCGTGGTCACTGGAAAGACGTGCATGGGGGAAGGTCGAAAAAAATGACGCGCAGTGGGTCCGATTCGCTTATTGAGCCACTTCATTGGCTGACCCAGACTTTGTCTCTCTTGCATTCTTTCCCCTTTTCGACGTTCTGTCTCTCCTTCCCTCACTTGCAGGGCTCCCAGCAATCACGCTCTTTCCCCTCAAGCCTCTTCTCGTTCCTCTTCCAACTACGCTCTTTCCCCTTTCAGCACTCTCTGCTCGCAATTTGGAAGGAGCACCCCTGCTCTTTCCTCTACGGAGTAATACCTCTCCCATCTCATCTCTCTCCCCTGCTGGGCAAGCTGCAGGAAGGAGCAAGCCAGCTGTCAGCTCCTGCCCTGTCAGCGATTACAGATGCTGCCCCTTCTTTGTAGACTTTGCATTCGCGCTCGCCATTTCCCCCATTCTCATTTTCATCCCGTACGACAGAGTAAAGTTCAGCTCGTCGTTCTTATCCCTCCCCTATACTACGTGTGTTATAGGGGGCGTGCTGTCCCAACAAGCCGTCTTGTTTTCTCCCCACCCTTATTTTCGCATTTCCTGGTTCTCCTTGTGTCATTTGGGACTGGCCGTGGCCAGCGGGTGCCTCTCCAGCGGTCTGGGCCGCCTTTAAAATCATCCTGGGTCCCAGAGAGTGCTTGTTAAATACGACGTAGGCAACTGCCGCATGTTGGTGCATTGAAAGGTGAAACGGAGGCCTTTTACGTTCATCCCGTTTACAACACAGAACAGCAACTGCCCAATGTCCCACCCAACGACGACCGCACAACACCACGACAGTCCAGCGTAAGATAACGACGTACAACACAGAACACTTGTCACGATACCAAGAGCTTCTCAGCTGGCCAGTGTGCCTACAAATGCAAAAGGACCATGCCCAGATGAACCTTTCCCATGTCTGCCCCTTGGACGAATTAGGGGGGCAGACAAGAAAAAAAAAAAGACAGGGCCTAGACCGAGAGCTCTCGTTTGGTTCTACGTCGTAGCTGTTGGGAGCTAAAGACAGGTCGCCGAACACCAGAGGGCCCTACAAGTAGCTTGCCGAATTGTTGTCTCACCAAGACAGCCAGTCGTTTGAAGACTGGAAGACTTGTTCAAAGACAGCGATGCACGGGCACTTCTCGACGGACTCGAATCGTTTGCCGACCATCCTTCTTGTGGGCACATCTTGAGTTTTTTGTGACCGACAAACGTTAGGGGCACTTAGAATATTTGCTCGATCTTGGGTCTCGAACCGCGACATCAGTCAGGCAAGGGGCCATGTGGCGCAGCTTTTTGAAGCTGGAGAAATAGTGGCAGCAAGCTCCTAGGTGACAGTCGGATGCCATCCATTGTGGAGGAATTACAGAATTCCACGCACAGAACAAACAAAGAGAGCGAGAGTGAGGGGGCAATGGGAGCACAAAGTCAAACGCCAACGCCGTCCTCTTCGCCTTGTTCGTGAGTGCAAGAAAAGGGACAAGAAAAGGAAGAGAAGAAAAAGTATAAGGAGAAAAAAGTGAAAAAATGAGAAAGGAGAAAATATATATGTATATATATAATAAGAAAAAGAAGAAAAACCCAAATCACGAAAGCCATGGGGCTTTGCTCCCCTTTTTCCACTTTCGCCTGGTGTCAAACCGATCCCCCCTCTCTCGTTCCCCCCTCCTCGACCCTTTTTTTTCTCAGTTGGTGGCCCCGTTGGGGCGACCCAAATTGACGGGATTTTGGCCACTTGTGCCGTTGCTTGTCAACTGTCCAACTGCCCAACGGCTTACTCCGTTGCACGTTGGAAGGCACTACTTGTACATTGAGGTTCTTCTTTTCCTCGACGACCGTCTTTCCCCCTCTTTACGTCGTAGACTGCTCTGTGCAGAAACTTTTTCTACTCTTGCCAATGTTTTTGTCGTCAACCCCCTCCTCCAATTGGTGACTTTTTTTATGTTTTCAAGACGTAACCGTTTATCAATTGTCCCCAACGTCCAACGTGCCAAGATGCACGGTCACGATAAAGCATGATAACCTGGTAAACGGCGATCGTTGCCTTTTTCTCGATTCTCTACGCGAGAGCGCAGACACCCAGGTATCAAAGGCCAAGAAAGACCAAGAGGGCCAAGAGGACAGAAGAGGGGAGAAAGCGGCTGCGGCAAAAAAAGTGTAGACCTGGCGTCTAAGGTGTGGAGAAAACAGGAGACAAACAACGTGATGGAGGATGGATGATCTTCACGCTGATCCCAAGGAAAAGGGAAGAACCCAGCAACGAGGATAGGCAAAGGCCCGCCAAGATCGCCTGGATGCGGCAGGAGGCGTGGAGATCGTTCAGCCTCCTTTGGGGTTGTTTCGTTCTCCTTGTGGTTGTCTTTTTCTTGTTCCTGCTCTCAGTCAGCCATGGCAGAGAACCTACAAGCCAGGGCTGGAAAGGAGGAGAACCGAGTGTCTCGGTTGGCCTGCTCGGCCTGGTTCCAGAGACCAACGGGACAGGCCTTGCCCAGTCAGAGTACGAGAATGGCCAGAGAGAGGCAAAGCCAATTGGCCTATTGAGGCGAGGCTATTTTGAACGGCGAGGATGACATGGGATCAAAGAAGCCAAAAGGGATCGATGGTGTAGCCGAAAAGGGAAGGGGAAAAGGGACCAAAGGGGAACCATTGGAGAGGCTACAATGATATGTCAAAGGACGAGGCAGTGCAGATGGAAAGCCTCAGCTACTCAGCTGCGCCGGTGCGTAAAAAACATACTTCGATGTAATACCACGAACAATTCGTCTCCTCGCGATCCTCGTATCAAACTTGTACTTACGCGGAGACCTGTAGTCTGGAGTCTGGGTTCTGGGGATCTCCGCGTCCTGGACCTGGGTCTGGAACCCTGGAACTTGCCGTCTTGCCGTCTTGGACTGTCTGCTTTTCATTGTTCTTGGAACTTTGTACCCAGTCACGAGGCTGCTACTCTCACTACTCCATAGCTAGCCTCTGTCCTTTTCTTCCTCTCTCCAACGCTCTCGCCACACGGCTCGTTTGGTTCGAGAGATACGAAAGCTCTCCAACGAAAAAGATACGAGGGGCTCCAGAGCTGAGAATTCCGTTGGCCAATCCCATGTCGTCACGATATGCTCCCCCCTCTCTTGTCAAGCTACGAGGTATGACGGGGGTGGCTGTGGTTCGTTCTCCTCTTTGTTCCTCCACCGACGACACATCGTGGACAATGACGTGAATGCAATAGCCTTCCTGTGAATGCCCCTTTGCCCGTGGCCCTTTCTACTGCAAGGACAAGCTGAGAGAGCTCCCGTCCTCAACCCCCTCGTTCAATGCCACACCCACCTTGAGCCCACCCCTGTCAATTGCTTCCTTTTTTCTTTTGCAGTTGCCCACAGCTTCGGGTTTGCCGGGATTGGTCAGTTTTTTTGAGGGGCATGGCCCTGTCGCTCCTTGCGTCGTAGCTTCAGCACACGAGTAAGTAGAAAATGGGAAAATGGAACCAAGGTCCAGACCGTCCTCTTCAGTCGTCAAAACGAACTAAGCTGCGATGGGAGAGGCTCACAGACAGAGAAAGAGAGAACCCCCACATGAGCTCACGGCGTTTAGTGTGTGCTTGTGCCATCCACCGTGGCGGTACGCTCCTGTCATGCTGTCGCGCTGTGCCCCAAAAAGCAAAACGGTTGCACGAGAGGGCAAGAAAAACTGGGCGAGAACAGCGCTTCGTTGCTTTTTGGGTCGACTAAAGCGGCGATCCTTTTAGGACCGTTTTGTTTTCGTTTACTTACCCATTCTTTTGTGCCTGTACTCCTTGTAAGAAGATACTTGCATTCATCATATCTATCTTGCAGTCTGCGAGTGACCTCCCTCTTCAATGTTCACCCACATCCTTGTTGAGAGATGGCACCATCTCTTGTACAAGCCACTCCCGTCGAAAGATACGCTGGAGATCGCCGGCCCTTCTCCCCTATCCCATCTCCCTTGAGCCGCCCGTCGTGGGTTCGTCCTCCACTCAGCGTGCGCGAGACTGTCACTGCTTTGCTGTTGTGTTGTTCCGCTGCTCGCTTTGCTGCTTATTTTTGACCGCTCGTCGTCGTTCTCGTTTCGTTCTCGTTTAATTGAATGCAACACCACATTGTCACTTTCAGCTGGACAGGGCCTGTGTTCTCACCTTTGAGGGGACTGTCTTCTTCACAATACGACTGTAGCATTGGCGCATCGCTTGGTTTTTTTGTGTCTCGCCGGTTTTACGACGTAACCGTTCCCAGCCACCCTTTCGTTCTTTTTGTTCTTTTCCTTCCTTTGAAGCTTCTAGACGCGGACTTTCGACTGTGATGCTGCGTTGTCTTGTGCAGAATTCCGCCCTTTACCTTTTCGACCAAACACCGTGCATATGTAGGCGCTGCGCCATTTTCGACCATTCTTCTTTGGTCGGAGGCGGTCGTCCATTCTGTCGTTTACGTCGTAGACACGTACCGCGTCGTAGGGTTGCAGTGCAGGACAAGACAAAAGAGACGAAAGAGACGAAAGCGCAAATAAGACAAGAAGAGGGCGAAAAGAACAACCACAAAAGACACAACACGCCACCTTTGGTCTAGCGGCTGTTGTCTGTTGCTTGTCTGGTTGCCCTTTTTGATCTGTTTGGGCTTTCTTTCTCGTTTGGTGTTAAAACCCAAAATCCTTCATGGGTGTGACATACAACGTAAGGGTTGCAAGATACACAGGAACGAGGGCGTCTCTGTCTCATCGCTCAGCTCCGAGCCCACCATCCTGTTCATCTCTTTCTGAAGGAGCTGAAAAGACATAAGCCTCTATCTGGGCAATTGGCCATTGAGCGTACTGAATGCACCTCCTTCAAAGGAACGTGGTAAACGGTGAAGCAAACAAAGAAACACAGATAGGCGAACACAACACCTCTTCTTGGTCGTCCTTGTTCATGGCCCAAATAGGAAAACAGCTTTCACCGCGCCCAACAGCCCAAATCCACCTCCAGTTTACTAACGTGCAATGTGCATCCGTGCACAAAATGGACAATACTAAACACAAATAAAACAGAAAAGCTTCCGAACGCCACCAACGTTTATTTTCAGGGGAATAAGCGTGAAGGAAGAAGTGTGTGTGCTCTGGCTGCCAAAATCAGCCACTGTTGCCGTATGTAAAATAGTGAACGGGTTTTTATGTTGCAATGCTGGAGTCGGGTCGTTCATAAAGCCATAAAACATGTTTGATATATGTTGTACTCCGTAGTGCACACTGGAGTGTGGTTGGGACCATTGGGACCATGGCCCAATGGGGCGTCCCGTCATTGACTCTTGTGCATATTCGTAGGGCTCCATGCTTACTACATAGCACAACTGCAACGCGTGCTGTGGCATACGGTAGTGCAACGCTACTTTGCTCTTCTCTTCTTCCTGGGACAAGACCAGTAGCATTACCTCCTTTGAAATATTTTTCTGGATGGCACCGTGACAGCAGTAGAAAGGAGAATGGAAGAATAGAACAAAAGATACGAAAACAAAATCATGGTCCTGGGTCAGACGGCAAGACCCAGACCCGTGGTTTTCCTTTTCCCTGACCCGCCGAGCCGTCGTTTCAACCGGAGACACCGCACGAGCGGTGAGTGGGCTGGCAGTGTAATGGCATCGTAATGGCATCGTAAGACGGCAAGTATAAAAAACGTCAAATTGAGGGCGAAAAGTGACGACATGACGACAAGAAAAAGATAGGGGAAGAAACCCAAGACGCTACAACGAAAGACTTGCCGTTTTGGATCGCCTCCGAGCCTTGTTCCAGACTCTCGGTCCCGAGAAAAAAAGTAGGTCCCAGCTAGCTCTGGTTGGGGAGGCCAGTTGAGTAGAGACTGCACAGAGAAGCCGATGACGGATGGCGTCCAAGGGCAGCAGAGATCGGGGCGGAGAGGAAAAAAACGAGGGCAGGCAAGGACGACTAAAGACGAAAAACACGGAAAACACGGAAAACAGCTACTGAGACAAGACGAGACAAGGGTGCAGTAGCCAGAGGACTGGCGCTGAAATCAGACAGAGGAGCCAGTTGAGCCAGTTGAGCCAGTTGAAGCCGTCTCCAGTGAATGGGAATGGGGCCAGCCTTGCCTGGTTGGGCAATTTTCTTTGTTGATATCTCTCGACCACGTTTTTTCGCCTCTCTTCGTCTTTTTACTTTTTCGTCTTCTGCCTTTTTTCCTCTTCTCTGCCTCTTCCCTCTCCATCCCGTCCGCCCCAGCAAAAGGAGGATCGACGTGGCCTGCGCCCCAGGTCTGGACCGCCAGGGAGGACCACAGTCTAGCAGTTTGACAGTAGAGCCAGCCTTTTGTCGCCTCTCCCAGGCCAAACCTCTTTTTGCTCTTTCCGGATCCCCCCCCCTCTTCTCTTTTCGTAGACGGCTGTGTCTTGCCTCGCTTTGCATACCCAGAATCCGGAAGGGATCTGCAAAACAAGCAACGTAAAAAGAACCAAACAAGACAAAAAAAAGGTCTATCGCTTGCCGAGAGCCGCGTTTTTATTTGACGTATTGGGAGCTGAAAAAGAAGACATGGCATTGCCGACGAGGGTGTGAATGTGTGAATGTACACCATGGTTCTCACAGGTTGATGTCGTGCCGTCTGTCCAGAACATATCTGCGTCCCTCTTCTCCACAACGTCGCCGTCCAAATGTAGTCGTATCGTGACACAGCGTTGTACTTGTACACTCTTCACTCTTTTCTCTACGACTTTCTCCGGTGCATACGACGTATGTCGTAGACGGCCCGCCACGGCGACGCAGCTGCTCCGTAGAAGAGCTTGTATTTGCTTCTTTCGTTTATTCTTCCTTCTTTTGCTTTCACCCGCGTCTCCATGTCCCCGTTTCCTGGGTCTCTACGGCGCACAGCGGTCCAACTCGTACGACGTACTCCGTACGATGGCACGGCAATTGAACGTCTGATCCCCCCTCTTCTCCTCTCTTTGCGTATCCTTTTTCCACTTGTCCATTTGCCATCTCTCTTCGTCTCTCTTTTCGTCTCTCTCGCCCCCTCTCACCAGAATGAGTCTCTAAACCACTTGGCATGCAGGACGCCAGAGCCAAAAGAGGCTTTGGGGGGGAGACGAGTGTCGACAAGCTCGACGAGCTCGACAAGTTCGACGAACTTGACGAACAGCAGCCGACGGTGGCGGTGTAGCATCGACACCACTGTATCGTGCTTGCCCTCGAGAGTCTCTAGGGCATGCCTCCCCCAGTCTTCAGCACCCGAGTCCCGGCTTAGCTTCTCACAGAAAACAAACCCAGGCCAGCACGTGGGAAACTGTCCCCTAGTGGCGTCACATCGGGTGTGTGGATCTTGGGCAGTTCTGTTTACGTGAAAGTGGAATGGATGGGCAGGGCAGTGACCGTCTGCTGGCCTGGTGGTCGGTGGGGCGCTGGCATGCAGAGGTGCAGCATCTGTACCGTGAAGAAGACCAAAAAAAGAGGAGTCGCGCTACGGGGCCGCACTCTGGAGAGAGGAGAACACAGAGAAGAAGAAAAGGGTGAAAAAAGGGGTGAAAAAGAAAACGGCCGAGAGAGCGAATAGGAGCGCGATAGCATGCATCTCGTGCGAGAGGCCTCCCGGATTTTATGGGGAGGGGGGGGGAGGAAAGGGCCTACTGCATCTCTCCACCTTTTGCCGCATGCTTTTTTTGCTGTGCATTCCTGCATGGACTCCTCTTTGATGCACATGTTTGTCTTCACGATGTTTTTTGTGGTTGCTTTCTGCCTCTTTTCCACCCACATGAGCGATCCAGCCACATCGGTTTTCTCTCGTAACGGTGTGCCGTGTGCCGGCAAGACGTTCGATGAAGAGGCAGTGCTCTATGCAACTCGGCCTTCTTTTGTAAGAGAAAGAGGCTTTTTTCCCTCTCTTCTAGCCGCCTTCTTTTTTCTTGTCCGGCCCAGTCTACTGTCAAGTCCGTGTCTTGGTGCGCATGTCCGTTGATGCAAGTGTCAACAAGTGTCAACAAGTGTAGGCAAGTGTAAACAAAGTCCAACGCCGGGCCCAGAAGACGCAATCGCCGTAGACGGCACAACGGGCGTGCCACACAAGTGCACTCCATTGTGGTTTACGCTTCTTTCACCTCTTCTTTCCCTTCGCAACGCCACACAACGCCTTCCGCCCGGCGGGATTTGTCTGGAGTACTTTTTATGTGTGCTAGTTTGTCCTCTTCGTTTTGTCTTTTCGTTTTTGTTTTTCGTACTGCGATTTCAGCGTGCGTATCTTCTATGTTTACTTTTGTCTTGGCCAACGTCTTCGCAAATGTCGTATGGCCCAGTCGGGAAATATTTTGTGCGGCTCTCCCAGGCACAACACAAAAACAGCATATCTCCGGGGCAGGTCGGGAACGGCCTACCATTGGTCGACGTACGACACAACCTGGATCAACACTGCGGCCTTGCCTTGTGGGTGCGTGGGTGCCTTTTGGTGGAATAACTTGTGGTGCTTTCCCCACACAGACAGGCACGAACCTGAACCTGGGCGTACGGTAAAGCGAGACAGAAGAAAACAAGTCAGAAAACAAGGCAGAGAAACAAAAATCAAACGGGGGCTAGATAGGAGGCCAAACAAGAAAGCAGGGGCCAGGGGAGAAAGAGGCTACGGAGAAGGATAGGCCTGCCGGCCAGGCTAAGGTAAAAGGCGCAGACAAAAAAAAAAAAAAAAAAAAAAAAACGTGAAAATATGCCCCTGCGAGAAAGAAAAAGAAGAAAACGCGCGCCTAGTCTTGCGGCTGGAAGGCTTCAAGGTTCGGAGGCTTGTCCTTCAATCTTAGCATCGCTAAAACCTCCCCCAGAGAGAAAACAAGCCGACACCAACGCTACGGGGAAAGAAAAAAGAAGAAGAAAAAAGAGGGAACAAGGAATGAGTGGCTGTCTGCCCCCGGCTACTCTGGCGTCTGGCTAGGATTGTTTTCTAGCTTTTGCTTTGGGTCTGATTTTCGTATCTTATTTTATTTTCGGTGTTAGTGGCACCCAGCAACTCGGGTGCGGCTTTCTGTTTTGCCCAGACATTATCTGAGAACCCTTGCAACGGCCCTTTCCCCCTTGTTCGACCCCTGTTCGACCCCTGTCGGCCACCTGGCAGCAAGGTCCGGTGGAATGTGTTCTCCAGAAGAAAAAAAACAGTGCTGATCATTTTTTAGTGGCAGTGTCTGTCCCTTATCCGCTTTCCTCTTCTGCTCATGATAGAGGACGAGAAAAGGCTAGAAATCAAAAAGTTGTGATAGCAAAGCAGAGACTATCGTAGCTTCTTGCAGATTTTTCCTTCTGCTACTTTTCTTCTCTTACGTAGTATTTTTTCTTGATTTTTCTTGATTTCTCGTGATTTCTCTCCCGGAACCAGTTCCGGCCTTGGTATTTTGGCCTCGATTTGGTGCTCTATCTCCAATGCCCCAAGGCGTGCTCATGCCGGTTTACGGCGGACCAACCGGCTATTTTTTTAGGGGGGGTCTTCCTGCGCGTATCTAGTATCTTGCACCACCGTTTTTTATCGCGCGCCGGCTAGAAGGACACAGATATCCGGGAACAGGCCCGAGACGAGCTGGCCCTTCACAATGTGCTTGCCCTCTTTTATCCACCCTGCGGAGAATTTTCTTTTTTGGTGCTCCATCGCCTCCTCCGTGAAAAGGAAAAACAGAATAAAAGGAAGACAACAACAGGCTGTAAGGCAGGGGGCAGAACGGAAGATAGGCTGCATTCCGGCTCATCTACGGGAATTGCGCGATCCCGTTGCTGGTTATCTGTGATTTCCTCCTTTTTTCTCTTTCACATCGTACGGTCAGTTGTTCCCACCCGGCCGGGTATGCCCAGGGAACACGGACAGATCACGGCCGGTATTCTTGCACTCCGTAGGCGTGGCAGGATATACGTATCAAAAACCACAAACAGCCGCCAAAGAAGCAAAAGACTGCGACAACAGCGGCTCCCGGGGCTCTTCGGTGAGGGGCGCCGAGATTGTAAAAATAAAAAATAAAAAAATCACGGAATCCAAACCTTGATCGGTGTGATCGTGGAACGGAGCCGCAGAGTGCGGTGAGGCAGGAAAAGAAGAAAGACAAGAAAAAATAGAAGAAGAAAAAGCTGGCTAGCCACACTTTGCACCGATGACCCGATATTCCTCTTCTCGTCTTGCTTGCAGCCTTCTTCGTATCTAACAAAATGATTTGAAATATGCTTCAAACCAGGACGGAGCTACGAAAGAAACGACGCAAAAGGACGCAGGCAACGCCTAAAAAGCCAAAAAGACACGCCAACGGCCCGGCGGCGGTGGCACAAAGCGGCGAACAAAAGGACGGAAAGGGCAAAAGAACGACAGGACTGGCGAAACGCGGTCGGCTCGGACACAATTGCTCATAGGACGCCCAAGCCATCCGGTTCCAACAGTTCCTACGGGTAGATTCTTGACAAGTACTGTGCGTGAAGTGTTTGTCATCGTCATCAGTCAAAGAGGACATCGCATGCAGCCGTACGTCGTACTTGCACGAATGGTTGCGTCCCGATTCAACTTTGACGAACCGAACCGCCATGAGAACTACTGGTCCTTTGTGAGACAAGAAACGATCGATCTCCAGGACCACGCCAGCAACCACGCCGTACTCTGGAATCGAGTCCTTAATGGGTCGCAAATGGTCAAGCGCATCCGTCGTGTCCGAGATGCTTCTCACTCGTTCGTCCGGTTTTTCTTTGTTCTTGCTCGGAGGAAAGCTTCCTTTCCGATCCGTTTGTGATCGGTCCCTGTTTTCCTTTCTTTGCTCTCTTTGACTTTCTTTGATTTCTTTGACTGTCGACCCGGACCATTTTCACGCCGATCCTAGTTGATTCCTAGTTGAAACCACACGATCTGTCTCTCTTTTTTCCCCTGAACCCGTGCCTTGACTAGAGATCGCGCTCGATGAGGTCCAGGCCTGGGCTCTCGACGACTTTCACGCCCTTGACGCCCTTGGCCGTGCCGGATCCGTTTGCGATGAGGATATATCGTCGCCCGCCTTTGCCACGCCCACGCCACAAAGGCGGAGACAACGGCCAACGGTTCGTCGACGGCGCGATCACGTAACGAGAAGGCCATTTCACTGCGAGACGGCATATTCCGTTTCCGTACTCAGTACACTCTGTGGTTTTGTCATTGCTTTTGCCATTGCCTTTCAATATCCTGGAGCCTCCATACAAGGATGGGACGGGTAGAGACGCTCAGCTTGGGGTCATCTTGGTCTAAAAGTGACAGTGGAAAAAGGAAAGCGGCTCATTTTTTTTAGGGGGGTGGTGTGAAAGCGAGGCCAGCACTTGCCCACCTCCAGGTTAGCCACAGCACGATGGCGCGCGCGAAGGGGGGAAGTGGGCAAGAAAAGGGCAAAAAGGGGGTGTGCAACGGCGCCGACCTGTCAGTTTGCTGGTGGCCGAATTGGGCAACCGTTAGGTGTTGTGTGGCGAGCACGTCTATTTTCAGGGCACAAAAGGCAAAGTGACAATAGACCCTTTGAGCGTGCTGTATTTGTACAAATATCTTACTACGGAGTAATACGACGGACGGGCGCGACGGAATGCACCCACACGCCCAGCCCAACAGCCCAGCCACCAACGAACAGTCACCAGCGAGCAGCCGGACGCCACACACCACACCTACGTGTACACACCACGAACAGGCTGGCAGCCAACGGACGCCTGCCAACGGATTGAATGCTAACAAGCGAGGGGCAGATGCACGAGAGAGAAATGACGAATGGAGGCGGAGGAGGAGCGGAAAAGGAGCGGAAAAGGGAAAACAAACAAAGGATCCCTGCATACATTGGCCCAATTCGGATACTTGTCGTCTACATTGAGAAGCAGATAGGGAAATACGAAAGACCAAAAACGAAAGGATTGCCATAATCGTGAAGATGCAGAAATCACAACGAGAACAACATACAGTGCCCACATTGGGTCATGCATGCCTTGAAAGGCTGCCCGTCGTAATATAGTAAGTAAACACCACAGCGAGCCTACAAAAGGCCACTACGGAGCACGACGTAATTCACCGTGCACTACGCACCTACGCCCACTACACAGACGTAAGATACTTGTACGGCCGCCTCAGCCAGGCGCGAGGCTAAGGACGAAATGAGGTGGACACCCGAGGCGAGACAGAGAGAGAGGGACCAGAGAGACCAAGCTTCGGGATAAACGTGCAGAAGCGCGTTTATAAAGCCGAGACAGTCTGCGATGGTGGAAAAAAGAGTAGATAGGGAACTCTTATCGGCGACGGCCCCGAAAGACGAAAGAGCGAGGGCGAAAGACGCGAGAAGACGCGTGAAGTGGAGGAGGCGGCGGATAGGGTAAGTTGCTCTCCGACGAGAGACAGGCAAGAAATGGAAAGAATGGAAGAATGCCGTTGCGTGGCCAAGTGAGGACGCCACGCTGCGGATCACGCTGCGAATCACGAAACGGTGAAAAGAAAGAAGAAAAGAAAGAGGAAAATAAAGAGGAAAATAAAGAGGCAGAACGACGACGCCCTACGAGTACACGTACAAGTACGTCGTACAGCCTCCCTTCTTGGGGCTGAGGAAGAATCTGCATGGGCGGTGGGCGCTGAACGCTTTACCGTTCAATAGTGCAGTCTACAGTCCCGATCCGGACAAGACGCCCAGTACAGACTGAGCTGTAACGGATGGGGGTCGTGGTCGTGGATGTGGACAAACCTACAGAGTACACGTATCGACGTGTGTTTGTACGAGGAATGTGCATGCCGAAATGGTAGGACCTTCTTTGTGACCGACGCATGACAAGAATGGCCGAAGAGAGGATACGTCGTACATGATGAAATTATAAAATAAAATAAACCTCCATAGTAAATGCAAACTTACTAGCTGCATAACATCTCATGATAACCGCGTCCCCGCCGTTGTCACCGTTGTCACCGTTGTCACCGTTGTAACTCGAACGGAGTCTAATGTCTCCATCCTCTGTTGCAACGGCGCAAGTGCCGTTGGAGGCCTGAGACGCCATCGCGAAAGGAGAAAGGCAGACGACGTAAAGAGGAGAAACAGAACAAGAAGAGGGGAAAAGAGGCTGGCAAAAGGGGGACGTAATGATTCGAGAAGCCGATGCTGTTGGTGATTTGTCGACTTTTCTCTTTTCAGCTCATGCAGAGGACGACAGGCAGTCCCAAAGGAGATCTTGTACGGAGTACGTCGTGGTGACAGATGCATCTGGGCCCATGCATCACAGGGCACACTCGATTTTGAGCCTAACGAACGTCAAGATGCGATTGGTAGCTCAGAAACGGCTCCCACCAACGCTTTGTCGGTTGGGCTGCATGGTGGCTGGTCGTTGGGTTAGCACTATGCCCTACGGCAACGCCACGGACGGGGGGGGAGGCGTGAGTGTGTTGCACAGACGAGACACACTTGAGGAGGGGAGTGTGTTTGTGTTCTGTGCTCTTTGACGAAAATCGTTCAAGTTGGGTCTTTGTACCGTCGGCAAGATGCCAGGATGGAACGACTCAAGTTTCTCAAAAAAGGACAGAGGACTCGTTCGGTGCTCATCTGGTTGGGGCAGCTGAGCTAAATAAGGACTACACAGGAACAAAGAGAAACGTGAACGACGACGGAACAAATCTGGCAACATGACATGAACAAGTTTTCATGAGAAAGAAGGACCAGGCATCGGAAGCACCTCCAAAAACGACAAAGAGCAACAGACGGACCAAGAGCAACAGACGAACGGCCTTTACTACTTCCCAACTCAGCCGCATGCAACAGACAGATAGACCGAAGTATTGACAAGGATGGCATCAGAAAGAGCTCAAAGGCTTCACGGGCAACTCTGGTCCTTTATTGTTTTTTGGTCCTTCTTTAATAGGCGAGGCCCTTCTTTAGTAGGAGAGGGCCTTCTTTATTTTGGTCGTCCTTTCGAGTTGGCGTCGTCTGTTGGTTCGACGAAACAGGACAAGGCTGAAGAAACCTTGTGGTGGTGTCCGAGAACGTAGAAGATCGCCGCACTGTTGACTATTGCAAGGAACCCCCAAGTAACAGAGATGAAAGAAAAAAAAATGAGGGGAAACAAAACGAAGATCAGGACATCCAATAAATCTCTGGAATAGATAGGCAAGACAATAAATACTATTGTACAAAGAAAATGGGAAACGAAGAAAAAACCATCATGAACTCAAACAGCACTAAAGTAAAACGAAAGCCAGCATGATGCAAAACAGGTTGTTGTTTTCGCACGTACTTGACAAGTAGACAAGTATCTTCAACTACGCCGTATACAAAAACAATATCTGTCTGTTTGCTGGCGTCGACCCTTTCCATTTCCGTCGATGCCTTTCTCTCGCAAGAGATCTGTCGTTTGTAGAACGATGTTCAATGTAGTCACATTCATAGAAAAGCAAGTTTCATACTTAGGTGGTCTTAGTGTTGAACAAATATATTATGTTTCGAGCCTTTTTCATTCTTCATTTTTTATGTTTTATGTTTTGTTTTATTTCATTGCTCTGTATCTCTTTTATTTTTATCATTTTCTCCATCGAATCTACCACGTTCCTCCCATACCCCTGACAAGAAAAAAGTGCAGCCTTGCAGGAGATGATCGTCCCCTCTCCCGCCCGTC
Organism: Sporothrix inflata; assembly: GCA_021396225.1. Lineage (NCBI taxonomy): Eukaryota > Fungi > Ascomycota > Sordariomycetes > Ophiostomatales > Ophiostomataceae > Sporothrix > Sporothrix inflata. Next base: position 23,200 of record WNYF01000126.1, on the reverse strand, counting down.
TTGTTCGTAGAGTTTTGTATTGTTGTATTGTTTTTGTATTCTTGTTCCTGTTCTGGTGTCCCCGTTTCGGACGTGATCGTCAAATCTCGCTTGACCCTGCCAGCCCATTCCGCTTGTGCTACGTCTTTGTCTCGACTCTCTCCGTTCTTTGTGCGTCGTATGGACACCCTCCTACATTTCCCGCCCTTCCGCTTTCCGCCCACTCCTTACGGGTACTGTTACTCGATTCCGCGCGAACTCGCCCCCATCTTTCATGATTGCACTGCCCTGGTTGAGACCTGTTGGTTGTCGGTTGTCGGCTGTGACCAGCCAATGGCGAACATGCGAGGCTAGAGGAGAAATTTGAAAACAACACACACACTATGAGATGCCCCTGTTACGGTCCCAGTTGCTCGGGTCGCAAGGGAGACTCTGAGGGGCCAAGAATAAATAGTTTATAACTAGAGGAAGAGGAAACAAACAAAAAGAGAAAGACAATAAAAGGGCTACATTTCTGTCATGCAACGTCGGTCTTGCTGCTTGCTTATTCTATCTCCTTATGACCCCTTTTGTCTTTTTTTTTATTCCCATGTTTACAAGGGCGACCGGATTTGGATCAATTGGATTTCATTGAAGTGAAGTCTGAAAAAGAAACAATGAAGACAAGAAAAGAAACATAACGACAGAATAAGAAATACATGACAAAAGAGAGACACAAGGCTGCCCAGTCGGAGCTTTCCGTTTGGACGCGCAAAACATGTCTCACCAAGCAAAATGCAGGCAACAGCCGCGGCAACCTCCACATTCGAGGGCCCTCTCTTGCACCCTCCTCGACGGGAAGGGATGGAGGAAAAAGGGAAAAAAAAACCGCCTGCATTGACCTCACATATTGATTCCGCGCCCTCCTTTTCTTTCTTTTTGCAGCTACCTCTCGACAAGTGACAGGAATCCACGACTCTCCAAGACATACAAGACACAAGACACTGTTTGGGCATTTCCAGCCCCCAGCCCCCAGGTCCAGCCAGCCTCAAACAACGACCCCAGACTCTTTGGGGGACGTTGCAGACGTCGAGACCCCCGGACACTTCGAGACCCTGCGTAGCTGCCGCATGTCTGCTGCATTGTTGTTCTTCTCTCCTCCTTCTCGCTCCCCCTGCATATCGAGTAGACCATGGAAACTGCTGTTGTCACGCATTTGAATTCTGAAATTGCAGAGAGTCAAAGTACAAGTACGGAGTACACAAACTTGACGACCCATCCGCCAAGCTCAGAGATACCTCCTTTCCTCCCCCCCTCCCATCCCTCCCCTCTGTTTGTGCCCACCCCTCTTCCTCCATCATTCGGCTCCGAACACCCACCCTGGCATGTTGCCCCGATGGCACCGATCTCCCGTAGAAGCGAGTGTGAGTGTGTCCCGGATATCATGTCTCTTCACTTTCTCCTCGCCGCCCCCTCATTTCGTATCTTGGATTGTCTTCTGCATCAGGTCTAGATTGACGACCATGATGGACGAAAAGGACGCAACGGACGCGAGCGCAGGGAGGGCGAACAGAACATGGTACTTGTTTACAATTAGAGTTTAGAGGATAGTCGTGTCTCCCTCCTCACAGATAAGAGGGTGTGAAGATGTATCTCGGTTCGACACAACAATTGCCTTGCACAGTCATGGTCATGCCATACCGAGAACACCCATCACCACACTGGGATAGCACACCCCCTCCTCCCCATCCTCAACAAAGGTCCAGACCTGCCTTACGTGCCAAGCTAGATAACAACAGCCGTTAGACAAGGGAAAGGGAAGGAGGGGGGAGGCATTTCCCGATGTAGACGTTGTACCTTGCTCTTGAATGGTATGGATGGCCTGGACTCCAGGAAACTACCATTGGACCATCCCCGGTACGGGTTCGCCTCACGCCAACAAGAGGACATCAAAGAAAAGGCAAACAGCTAGGTAGACAGGTACACAAACGTCGGCGTGTCGGTGGCTGTTCATCCGCCGGTGGCTTTCTTGGCTTTCTCTTGCGTCGTCAGCTCCTCCGAAATACGAGGTGTATGGCTGACGCCCAGTCAGGACGCCTCTTCTGCTCCCTTTGCCTCCCTTTGACACGCATCGTCTTTCCATGTTCGTGATGATGCAAAAACGCGTAGACAAAGGAGAAGGGGGCTTGCATACGAGGGCCAAGATACTTCGAGGCACGAGCGTGGCGAGTGTGCACGCCTCGTCGTTCTCGCATTCGGTTGCCGTGGTTTGTACAACAAACTCATGCCTCGACGTTTGCTCGTATACTGAAGAGAACCTCCCTTTCGGTGCATGTCCTGCTTGTACTTTCTTTTTCTTTCATCTTTTTAACCGTTTTGGCAGTATTTTGTGAGGGTGTGTGTGTGTGTGTCTGACGTGTTGATGTCTGTTGGTTGTGGACTGTCTTCCAGTCTATTGATTTTTCATAGCCTCGCCCCGAATGTCGCCTGTCTTTCTCTATTTGCTTTTTTCTTTCATGTTGGTTCCTACTTCTCCAACGCCTTTTTGCCTCGTTGCCTTTTTAGTCGAAAAAGGGCCAAAAAAAAAGAAAGCAAACAGGCTTGTATTGATTTTCTGTGTCTTTCTGTTCTCCTTTTGGGTTCTTCAGCTACAACCACATCCTCCCTTGCTACGGTGTGCTTTCTTCTTTCCCCAGGATCTCCCTTTTCTGTCTTTATTGTTATTCTACCCACGACACGTTGTTTGGAGAAGAGAGAAGAAAGAAGAAAAGAGAAACAAGAATGCTCCCTTGCTAAAAAGCGGTGCAAATGATCACCCAGAAACACAAATGCCGCAAGGAAGGCGTGGAGAAAGAAAAAGAACAAGAGGAAAAACAGAAGAAACATGTTCGTAACTATAGAAGCAAGGGAAAATGTGAGACACCTCTAAGGAGTAGTCGTATGCTTAGGATAAGCTTGACTCGACGACAATGGATAGAGAGTGCTGGAAAGTAAACATACAATGAGAAGCGAAAACGTAGGGGATGATAACATCAAGATGCACAAATTGCACTGCCGTTTGCACGTATATCAACAGCGGCGTATGCAAAGAGACAAAAATAAATAAACGGTTCGGCGTCGCCATGCAGGACAACGACGCCTCGCCATAAGAGACATACGGGCCTGCATCGTGTCCTCTGTACCCTGTACTCCGTACGCTGAACTCCGCCGCCTCCATCTCACCTCCGTCGTATGCAGGAGCAGGATGGTCGACCGCGAACGTACGGGGTCGACAGGGAAAAAGAAGCAAAGAAAAGGGGCAGAAGAAAGTGCCATCCTGGAGACATGGGCGACCCTGACGACGCCTCTTGTACGCCGCAAAAGACCGTGCCATGATCTTGCGTAAAGCACGTCGGCGACCAATCTTTCCCAGACGGGGTGCAGTCCCGAGGGGAAAGGGCAGTCCCCTTGAGACATCCAGCGAACCCACGAACCTACGAACCTGCGATGCGTCTTGTCTCTGTGTCCGTGGAATGGCCTTAGCTTGGATTCCTTTGCCGTAAGAAATCAAAGCACTCGTCTGAGAGGGCGATGCTTCCAGAAAAGACTTCATCTTGGTCGCAAGGTCTTACCTTGCACTCTATCTCCCCCCTCCTCTTTCAGTTTGTCTGTTGGCATTCCTCCCAGCGGCCTTGATTGTTGTGGCCTGTTCGGGAAAACGAGAAGTCGACGACGACGACAGAAAAAGAAAGCAAAGGAACGCATATATTGGACCCCGAAAGTCTGACATCGACCGAATGGGCAACAACACCGGCCAAGGGGTCTTCTGGGGAGATTTCTAAGGGACGATGATCCCTTAGAACAGGCACAAAACGAAGCTCACAAGAGTGTTCGTCGCCTGTCTTCGCCTGTCTTGTATCCAGGGCCTTGTCTCTCGTTGCCCCTGGGGCCACACTGCTCATGGCCATGGCTTGCACGCCACGATGCCGTGGATTCGCCTGTCCTCGAATCATGTTGCCAAAATTCATCACCGTTTTCAAAATTTGTGCGTATGCATGTGCGTCCTGTGTGCACACCGTTTTCTTCACTCACGCCACCTTGGACCTCACGTTCGCCCTGGTGGCTTTGTTGTCTTGCATCCGCTTGCTCTTACCTCACTACCTCATGATAGTTTGACATCTTACACGCCTCCTTCCTGTGCATCTGCATGTCTCCCTGCTCTCCTTGGGAGCCAAGCATCGGTTAGAGATGCATCTCGTACGTTGATAGTACATGAGAGGTACAAGCTGTTGACATCGTGTATCCGGGCCAAGCGTTCTGTCTGACATCGTCGTAGGGATGGCGGAAGTTTCCGTAGGAAATGAAGCATATTTCTTCTCGTCTCCCTCCTCCCTCGTCTTTCTTCTGTTTTTCCTCCCTCATCGCTCCCCTTGCCGTGTTCATCTCTTTTGACGGGAACCTCCGGGAATCCTTTTCCACTGCCCTGTCTTGATTACCAGTCTCGGAGCAAGAAAAGAGCTGACGAGTCTGAACCTCTCCAGCTGTCTCGGGGATCAGTGCCTGTCCTTACGACTCACGAATAAATATAAGGGACGGACGTTCGGCTCGGGGAATGCACTGCATTGTCTCGGGGTCGAGTCCAGGGGTCTGTATTGTGGGAGAGAGTGGGAAAGAGAAGGCTCCTTCCAATGTCATAATTTTGTGCTACCGGCCGCTGACGTCCTGTCACGTACTGTCTTTCTCTGAGGGTCTGCCCTGACAAAGAAAAGACCAGGACATGGGGCGGGCTTTGTACGACGAGTGTGTCTGTGGGACAAAAGGGCGTGTGTCGGTCTGTACTCCGTATACGAGCACGACGTCATGAGGCAGGGCACAAAATTTTAGAAACGAGGTTTATTTTAGGTTCTGTACCACTGCACTCTGTCGGTCTCAATATGCGCCCCAGTAGTTTTCATGTTCTTGTGTGATGTGACGAACAGGGCCGTCTCTTGAGTCGTCTGTGGTCCTGTGTACCTGTCAATCGTAGGTCGTGTATGTCCGCTGCAGCATGACCGACCCCAAGAATTGTGTGCCTTGTTGTGCCTTGCCGTACCTTGCGTTTGTCTTTTGTCCTGCCCTGAGCATAGACTTCTGCCCCTGAATCGTGTAACCGGCTGTACGCAGGTACGCTCACCAAGTGTCTTTGGTGCGCGCGCTCGGGTGGCGTACAGCCGTCGTCAGGCCGCCCAAAAGTAGAAAGGATCAGGCGGCGGCCATGGACAGGAACAAGGAACAAGGAGAGTCAACTGAACACTTCGGGGCACCCCTCACCCGCTCCCATCAACGGAAATCAAGCCCCCCCCCCCCTCCAACACGGGGCAACACCCACTACGCAAGAGGCGTAAGAGGCGCAAGGCTACTGAGGTCGCCGTTTCCGGGGGGGTGTTGTGTGGCTGCCGTGCAACCATACTTGTCTTTTATTTCTTTTGTCCACCGAGAAAGCCCGGGCCCAAGTACCAGGGTTGACTATTTGTTTTCGACCCGTCCCGGTGCATACACACCCTCATTAGAAGGTCCTTTTGCGGCTCGGCTCAGACTGATCGTGTCCCGCTAAAAGAGAAGGCAAAAAAAAGAGGCGTCGATAGCACACAGGGACCGTCCTTTTTTCGCAGTCACACCCGGGGCCTTGGTTTTTTGGTCGTCTCGCTTAGGCCATGCCGATCTTTCGTGTCCGTGTTTGAAAATAAGATACGGCATGAATGGGCATCTTGGTCTTTGTGAGAAGACTTCGCGATTTCGATGCTGGTACCATCACCTTAGACACAAGAGACATGGATATCCTCCACATCCCGCTCCTTTACCCCCTCCCCGGTTGACCCGCTTCGACAATCCTGTTATTCGTACATACAACCTGTATACAGAAGTGAAAAAATAGCTCGGAACACGGCGCACAAAATTACTACAAGCAACAGAACCGACATCAAGGGCAGTTACTAAGATCATTCCCGATTCACCGCACGGGAGCTGTGCTCATGCACGCGTCCTGGGTCTTTTTCAGTAATTAATTCGCACTGTCTGGAACCCGTTGATAACAAACGACCTCAAGCACGCTCTATATCAAGATACTGAGCAATAAATGCGGGCGTAGCAAAACGATACTAGTATATTGTTGATATCGTGTACTCTTACGGACCGGCAAACAGCAAAAATCACCGACAATAATAATCTTGACACGAAATGAAAGAGACACAGGAGATCCTGATCGTATTCAGAAGAGTAACGAAAGAAAAATATAAATGATTAAATTCTATAACGAGTATACAACGCCCTGTGTTTTTGCAAAAGTAAACAAAGTCTGGCTGGATATATGAAAAAGATGGGACATGGTCGAACGAATGTACGTGAAAATTAAATAAACGAGGGAAGAAACCAAAAATCAAAATGCATCCAAACGAGTGTGAGAAAAAACGCTGCAAATAAAAAGGACCAAACCGAACACTTCAGCTACACGTTTTACTCGCCGTGTATCTCCTTTGAGACCCGCTCCGGCTTGGCGGCCTCCTCGTGCGCGACGGCCGCAGCGACCTCGTGCTCCTGGCTGGCTAGCGTCGACTCGACGGCTGTGCTGTAGCTGGGCTGCGAGGGCGTCGCGGCAGTATACGTGGGCTGTTCGGGCGGGCTGTAGTAGCCGCCCGCGGGGGGAGGCGTGCCGGGCGTGGCGAGCGCCGTGACGGCATGGGGCGGCTGCTGCTTGTCGGCATCGACACCGTCGACGTTCGCGTACGTCGGCTGGGCGGGCGCCTGGTAGCCGGCCTCGACGTCGCTCTGCTGCTGCTTGTTGAGGGCGTTGGCGTTGGCGCCCCAGTTGGCCCACGGCAGGCGGCGCTCGCCGACCAGCGGGATGCGCATCTGCACCTGCCAGGTGGCCTCGTCGTACATGGTGAGGTCGGCGTCGGGGTACTTGTCGTAAATGTTCTTCTGGAGCTCGAGGATGTCGAGCGTGTTGACGCTGGCCAAGGGCGTGTACTTGAGCACGATAAACACAAGCAGCCACGACACAAAGGCGACGACGGGAATCACAATGGCGGCGCGCACCGAGATGGTGGACACGTCGCTGCTCCACACGACGAACTCATCGGCGCCTGAGAGCGGCTGGTTGTTGTCGCCGTAAATCAGGTTGCCGGCGCTCGTCTTGGAGCCCAAGTACGACGACGACAGCGTGGTGTCGGTCAGCGTGTTGGCGCTGGCAATGAAGGCGGCCAGGACCAGGCGCTGCAGGTCCGAGAAGGCCGACGAGCTGCCAGCATCAAAGATGGTGCCGAGCGCCGTGGTGCTGGACTGCAGCGCACCCAGGCCCAGCTCCGTGCCGATGCTCTCGATGCGCGGCGCACCCAGGTAGCGCGCAAAGATCAGCTGCAGGGCCAGGGGCATGTTGAGGCCGGGCAGGGCCGTGTTGTTGAGGCCGATCACCGAGCTGTTGGAGCCGGCAAATGACCAGATGTTCGACTCCCAGCAGGACAGAACGGGGCGGCCAGGCTGCACAATGTAGTCTGCATCGCCCAGGTAGGCGTCCTGCTGTTCGGCCGTGCCCGTGTAGTAGAGCGCGTCGGTGCCGGGCGTGAAGCTGACGCGGTCAACCGACGAGACAAAGGCGGCATACGTAGTGTTGCCGATGCCGGGGCCATCGTCGCCGGTATAGAAAAATGCAGTGGGGCTAGGGCCGTCGTAGAGCGAGAGCGAGATGTAGCCGTTGGCGGCCGCGTCGCCCATGATGGCGTAGGTGTCGTTGGTGTAGCCGGACGAGTTGTCGCTGGACACGATCCAACCGTACTCGGTGCGGCACGAGCCCTGGACATTCAGCTGCAGGGTGGCCTGGTGCTGCAGGCCGAGGTCGTAGCCGGTGATGTAGTAGCTGTAGTCGATCTCCTGGATGGGCTCAAAGTCAGAGGTGGTGCCAATGTCCCGCTGCGAGATGGTGACGCGCTCGGTGACATCGCTGGCCGCCACCAGAGCGCCGCCGACAGCGCGCAGGGCGGCCGGCACGTCGAGCGAGAAGAGCTGGGCCGTGGCCGAGTTGGAGGTGCCCGAGTTGGGCGGGACAATGATGGCGTTGACGTTGACGGGCGCGGCGGTGTCGATGAAGATGTAGGGCGGGATGATGATGGACAGCACGGTTTCGGCGACCCAGCAGCTGACGATGATGCCGATGGCCGGGTAGACCCACCAGCGCTTCCAGTGGGAGGACTGTTTCTGCACGAGACTCATGAGCGAGTCGGACATGGACGAGCGCTTGTTCCAGAGATTGGACGAAAGCGAGCCGAGCTCGGTGTTGTGCCGCATAATGTAGAAGAAGCCAAGCGCGAAGCAGATGCACCACACGTTGACGACCATGGAAGTGACCATGATGGTGTAGGCGGAGCTGAGCTGGTTGGCGACGTAGTCGGGGACGGCAACGGCGTCGCGCTGGCCGCCGTCAATGGGCATCGTGAAGCGGTGCCATAGCCGGTAGGTGGAGGCCAGCTGGGGCGCGGACGAGACGACCATTGTGACGGATGGAGTGTGGTAACGTTGGGGAGGGCGAAGTGGGAGAGGGGGGGAAGGAGAAGAAGGGAAAATGAATAAGGAGATATCAACAAGAAGACGATACCCAAAATGAAAGAAAAAGAAAATAAGGATGAATGAATGGCGAGGAAGGAGACGCAAGCAGAACGACGTCCTCGAGTGACACGAAGATCATGGATCACGGATCACGATCGAGGAGGAGAGTGTCTTTCCAAAAGAGGGAACCGGACGAGAGAAGACGAGAAGGGGGAATGGGAGGACAGCAATTGAGCCAAGGCGAAAGAAATGGCGTTGCAGCGCCTTCTAGTGGAGGCGGCAAGGCCAAGGTCGTGTTATTGTCTTGGGGCGATGGTTGGTGTCAATGTCACGATGGGGAGGCTAGGCCAACTTTGTAGACAATATTCATGAGCTGCAAATAGGGGGGCAGCTTTTTGGGAGCTGGCAGGCAGGTCTTGTGGGGGATGAGGAGGAGGAAAGAGCGAGAGGGGATAGTGAGGCAGAGAGGGAAGGAAAGATGCAGGCAAGACGCGGCAGAGAGAGGGAAGGAGCGAGCAAAAGAGGCAAGAAGGAAAAAGGAAAGAAGAAGAAAGAAAAAAAGTCTTGGCAACGCTGGCAATCGTAGTGTTATGCAGGGCAGTTGCGATCGGGAAGGAAGCGACCGGTCTAGAAGGGAGGGGGCAGAAAAAAAGAGATCAATAGAAAAGAAAAAAAGAGAGCCCGGGGACCAGGAAAAAGCCAATACTCCATAGAAAGACGTTGAAAGCGTTGCGAATCGCGCTCTGCTGGGACCGGAGCTCCAAAGCGGACAAGCGTGCCGGCTGTTGTGGCCACCGTGCAGGAGGTCCAGAAGAAAAGAGGGAAGGTGCGAGGGTGCGTACGGCGAGCTGGTGGTGGGGAAGCAGAGAAGGAACGAGGCCGTTCTCAGCAGCACAGAATATTGCTCGTCTGGGAAGGTCCAAGAAAGCCTGACATCTGCTCTTTCCCTACGGAGTACGAGTACGTCGTATTACGTCGTAGAGATCTGGATTAGCAGCACGAGCATCCAGCTGAGAGGATGCAACAATGCACAGTTAACGACGCACATTGCTTTTCTGTACTCCAGACTCCATTCCGCCTTGCCACATGTCCGGCTGCCAGCCTTTCCCGGACATTCCTGAACACAAGATACGAACTCTACGACCAACTACGACCAATTCCGCAATGCTTCTAGACATTGCGTGTCCCGACGACGAATCACTCTAGATACGAAAACAATAGCTTCACGGAGTGCCCGCCGACGCACGTTGTCGTGTTCTCTTTTTCTCCTTTTCTTTTCATCTTCTCCTTCCTTCGTCTTCATCTCCTCATCGTCAAGACTACGACAGACGAAAGACAAGTGGTCTAGCCTGGCTTGGCCTGTGCTTTGCCTCTTGTCCTCTCGCATTTTCCCCATTTCCCATTATCGATACTCCATTTTTATTTGTTTACTACAGTACCCGTAGGGCCCTCCACTAGAGGCCGTTCAGGGGTGGCCACCACACGCAAGACGGGCTCTATCTGGGTTAGCCCGGCGCACGCCGCCAGAGCTGAGAGAGGGCTAGACCGTCGAGACTGGCCGTCTCTTTTCGTGCTCCGTTTTCCCCTTTTCACCTCTTGATAGCGACTGGACAGCGTACGAGGCCTCTAAACCGTTGTCGGTCGTCGTCCAGACCAGACCAGACCAGGCCAGGCCCTTCCCGTCCTCCCCCTGCCATTTGCCCTTGTCCCTGTCCTTGCCTCTCCAGGCCCAACTGACAGCGTGCCCAGCCGCCGTCACCCCGTCTCCCATGTGCGTGCCCGTGTCGCCGCCGCTTCATCCCTTGTTGCCATCGTCTCTATTGTCGGCATCTTCTGCCGATCTTTTCGTTATTTCTCTTTGTTTTTGCACCTACAAAGTACGGGTACAACTTTTCTTGTTCCTATTCCTACAGAGCCCCCTCACGTCCCTACGAGTTCACCTATCGATCCTTTCGTTCGGGCTCCTCATATGCTGAAGATCGTGCACATCCGTCGCTCTTGACTGTTCTTTGTCGTGGCTTAGCTCTTCGTTGATTTTTCTCTTCTTCAGTCTTCTTTCTTTCGTTTCTCTTCGGTCTCCATATCAGACTCTTCTATCCCTTGCATTGCATCTCGCTTTCTCGTACGGAGTATGTTCCGTCACCTGGAACACCGGCACATCTCTTTGTTTCTTCCGTATCCAACCAGCTCCTCCCTCCCCCCTCCCCCCATCACTATCATCGTCACAGCGTCGTACGCTGTGCTTTTTGTGCATCAATTTTTTCGAGCGGTCGCAAAATGGGCTCTGTCGAGAACTTCTGTGTTGGGTTTAGCTTTCCAATAATTGCACATCGGTCTGGCGCACCATCCAAGCTGAAAGCCCGCTAGAGCAACCACACAATCGCCCAAAAACAGATGCAGAGTCGCATTTGCGGGTCCTCCTCTCCCCAAGTACAAGTAAACAAGGGTCTGGTAGGGTCTGGTAGCCCGCGAAAGACGGATGAGGAACAAGCACAAGCACAAGCCCATGGCCATGGCGGTATTCTGTTTGTATGGGCTGGGTGGCTCGGCGGCTTGCCAGTGGACAAAACCCGACGACCTGGATGGGAAGGAACGGGCGTCAGACGAGGCTCGCCCGCTCGTGGCGACGCCGGGTGGAGGAGGGGAGGCACCCTTGTCCTCGTGCCTTTTGCTGTTCTGGCGAGCTACTGAGCTGTCCGGGGGGCGCCTCTTGGCAAACTTGGCTTTTTGGGCCTTCCGCGCGGCGGCACACCTCCCCTGTCAGCAGACGGCAGGCCTACAGGGAGCCTGCGATATCGTTGATAGTTGTGCAAAAGTAAGATACGTCGTATGGCGTGCAAGTAGAAGAAGTGTAGAAAAAGAAAAAGAGGCGCCCACATGGAGCTGCCTAGCGCCGGGACCATGTCTGCGTAGGGCTAGGAAACGAACAAAGGCTAGAAACAAGAGCCCCGAAGAGGAAAAGGGCCAGACAGGCGAAGGAAAGAAAGCTCCGTTGTGGTGCAAGTGCATATTGCACGTTTTGTCTGGCCGTGTGCGTGAGAAATTACCACAATTTCAGAGAGAGGCAGGAAGGACGGCGGCAAGACATGGTGGAAGAAGAAGAAGGGAAAAGAAGAAAAGAAAGAAAAGACAGAAAAGACAGAAGCAAAAAGCAAGATGGAGAAAATGAGACACGGAGAGACAGTGAAAAACACTACGACGTATGATAGGCACTGAAGATGAGCGGTAAAGGAAGCCCGAAAAAAAAGAAGAAAAAAAGACACTGACCAACATCCCGCCCGGTTTGCCCGTTTCTTAGACAGGAAAATCAGACAAAATGGCGGAAAAAAGAAAGTAAAATACTTGTAAGATACACAGTACAGAGAGACCAGCAGGACCAACAGCGATGAGCACGGCCACTCACAGGTCACCATCGATCACTTTTCTCTCAGCCGGGGCCCTGCAAATGCGCAGCTGCACACTTTCCCTTGTAGGAGAATCGCCATGCAAGGCAGAATACGAGCTGCGAGGTCATGGGAAAGACAAGACACGAAAGCGAAGATGAGAAAACCGCGACGACAAAACGAAACAGACGGAGAGGGGCTGCATCTGCATTACATGACAGGGTCCAATCAATAGATCGAATAGACTCAACTGCGGGTAAAAAATAAAGAGTGGCTTGCAGGACTGCGCAGACGCAGCACACCCACCAAGGGGAGGTGACCGGGGAGGAGGAGGGGACGAGGAGCTTCTTCTCCACCACACCTTTGGCCTCTTTTTCTTTCTTTTACACTATCGAGCTGTCGGCATTCGCTCAGTGCCGTTTCTGACAGGAGTTGCACGTTTTGCCCTGTACCGATGTCTCTCTCTACGACGTATCCTGCTCGTTTTCTTCTCTTTTTGCCTCGTTTTGTCTTCATCGCCGTCCTTTTGCGATTTTGGTTGGATTATATTTAGCCAATGGCGCGCCACAAGCTGGATCCGGGGGGGGGGGGGGGCTCAAGACAAGCATGCAGCTGAAAGACTGACATTGCCTTGCACAAAGTGATGTGCCAGATGTGCAGTGACAAGTGAACACATGCAGCCTGAGTAGTTTGTGCCCACAGTCTGCCAACGAACGATGCAAGGTCCCCTGTCAGATGCTGCCAAAACCTGTGCTGGCTCTCGCCTGGTCTGGACCACTTACAGCCCGGTCTCGTAAGACGGGCAAACCCGTGCGACATTGTCACCACGATCGACGACATACGCAAGAAACAAAAGAAGAAACCCAAGGGATGTGTTTCTCAGATGAGCACCTTAATTTTGAATATGTTGGTTTCTACAATTTTGTGCCCCTCCTCATCGTCTGCCTCTTTTCTCTCACACAGTCGCCATTTTCCGAGGCCTGTGATTGTCCACACAGGCCTCGTAGGCCTCATTAGAGGCCCCCGAACGCCGTCGGATCGCAAAGTCGTAACGGCTCCGTATTTTGCGAATATTGTCAACAAAAAGAGAGCGGTGCTCCGTCCTTCCGTCCTCTGACCCTCTTGTCCACGTCGTCTCGTTTGATGGCAGTGGAAAAAACGGGCTGCAGCTGTGACTAGTTGCCAATATTGTGTCTCTTTTGGGCACCCCAGCCCCTCTGGCCCCCTCTGGACCCTGCCGCTAGTTGTTTTCTTTTTCTTCTCTTTTTACTTCTGACCCGGTCTGTTTTTTTTCTCCTCTATTTTGGTCTGTTTGGGCTGTTCTCTTTATTATTTCTCTTTCTTTTTGACTACGCCGTATCTCGTAGCATGATTCTTGTTGCCTTTTTCACTGTCCGTCTTCCTCTCACTTGCCCCCGTAGCAATTAATCGCTCTACCCACAGGCCGCCCACATCTATCTTACTAGTCCATCGTCACAGGCCTCCCTTTACTTGAATTGCTTCCTTGACAACAAAGCAGAAGCACCGCAGATACAGCGGTTGCTCCTTCCGTTTTCTCTTGCCGTTCGCCGTCTGCTCCTTCCTCCTTCTGAGCTAGTCAAAAGTCTTGGCACTGCCCTACAAACTCGAGCCTCGCCCATCGTCGTTTATCGACCATCGTTCAGTCGCCCATTGCGCCTTCCCCCATATCGTTACTCAGGTACCTGCAGCAGGACCGACCGGCCAAAAACAGCTCTCCCAAGAAGGAAACCGCAAAGTGGTAAAATACGATACCAATATTATCGTGGCACAACAAATCCAGAGAGTCCTCTTCTTTTCTTTTCATTTTCGTCCTCATTGTCGACTTTATTTACTTTTTGGTGATTCTCTCCTATCATCTCCTCCATTACGACGTACACGCCTCCCATCCCATCAACAAACAAAGACACTCTCATTGTGAGAGAGCCCATTGCTCTTTTCCCCCATTTTTTTCTCCCCTTCTATTCACACTCTGAGAGGCCTGGACGGATTATGCATTTAGCTGCATCGTCGTGAGATTTTCTCTTTCTCCTCCTCGTCCCTTCTTCTTCCCTTCCTCCTCATCTTGTGCCTGTCACCCTCACTCTACACAAACACACAAACACACCATGCGGCTTTCACGGCCGCCACTCCGGCGCATCGCCGCCCTGGCCGTCCTGGCCGTCCTGCCAGCCGCCTCGGCCTGGCCGGCATTTCCTTTTCTTCACCTCCGCGACTTTGCCGGTGGCCTCACCGGTGAGCTCGAGACGGAGACGGCGGCCGCAACCGGCCAAGTGCCTGTAGCAACAACGGAGGTTGTAGGCGGGTACGCACCGGCACCGACGCCGACCACCGCAACCACGGAGCCCGTGGAAACGACAGGCGATTCGGACGGATACGCACCGGCACCGACACCCACAACGGCAGGGACGACGCCAGTCGAAACGACCGGGGTCGAGCAGATTGCCACGCCGACGATTACCACGCCAACGGTCCTGTGCTCGACGTACACGCTGGTGACACCCCTGGTCGTCACCACGGTGTATACGGAGACCGTGGTCGTCCCCATCACCTGCCCGGTCTCGCTGACGGAAAAGACGGTGACACAAACGACGCTCACGGGCGCCACGAACACGGTGCTCGATTTCCCGACGACGGAAACGGAAACGATGCAGATCACCAGGAAGCGCCGACGCTGGCTGCTGCCACGCCTGCCGCTATACCAGGAAGAGACGGTCGCAGCGCCGGAGTTTGGATATGCGAGCATCACCAGCAGTAGCAGCAGCAAAAACAGCACCAGCAGCACCAGCAGCACCAGCAGTCTGTCGGGGCCTTCGTCGAGCAGCTCGCCGGCAGGGCCGATCACCTCGTCGACGCACGTTGGCCCGCAGACATCGTCTTCGCCGGCAGGCCCGCAAACGGGATCGTCTCCCGTTGGGCCACAGACGTCGTCTACCCCAGTCGGACCGCAGACATCCTCTTCGCCAGTCGGCCCGCAGACATCGTCTTCGCCGGCAGGCCCGCAAACGGGATCGTCTCCCGTTGGGCCACAGACGTCGTCTACCCCAG
>WNYF01000125.1:0-90079 GCA_021396225.1 Sporothrix inflata | reverse complement strand
ACTTATCTACTTATTTTAAGCCATATCTTTATAAGATTACATAACTACGCTTAATAAACAGTACTATTTTAATCGTCTTTTTACGACGAATTTAATAGTAGTGCTTATATAAGCTTACACGAAGAACTAACTAACTAAGTAAAAATATGAAATCTTAACACTTTTAATTAATCCTTGGTCTATTAGTCGTCCTATTATTCTTATATTCTAAAAGTTAAGTTACTTTCAGCTACACCTACCGCCCGCTAGGTATCGGTCGTATAATTAATCTTCCGTTCCCGTTAAGGGGTCGGTTGTGTTATCCTGGCCTATTAGTAAGGCCCGTAGGGGCCATATTCGTAACACTAGTATTATACCTTTACGGTATTCGAAACTATAACCTAGTTTTCGGCGGGGAAGATATAAGGCGTATAACACTTATAATCTCGTTAAACGCGTTATACGGAGATAATAAGGAGGACCGTAAAAGCTTTAACGGCTTCGTAATACGCTTATTCGGTAAGTTAATAAATCAACGAGTAAAGAAGTAAGCTACGGTTACTATATTATCGATAGAAGTATAGTTATTAACTCTCTTTAAGGCCGTAAAAGAGGCGATATTCTAAACCGTGTAATAACCGTAATAAGCCTCCGATTCGACGAGAAACTTACGATTCACTACGATAATACGAATACCCTCCGCCTTATTAAAAACGATAGTGACAGTACTACGTTATATCGATATATATAACCACTAGCTCCGATAAGTGTACCGAGAGGAAAGGATCGATTTCTAATAGATATAAACGGTAAGTATAAAGGTAGGCGGAATAACGAAGTGTCTCTTTAACGAAAAACATTGTTAATTCCAACGTATAATTCGTATTAAGGACTTAAAGAGCGTTCTACCGCCCCTAACGGTCCCAGACTCCGCTAAGACAGATTCTACGAACACAACAATATAGGACGGAGATTTAAAAGGACAAGCGGTAATACTCTTCGTAATACAAGGGAAAACGATCACATAAAATAGAACCCCGTGGTTTATTTACTTCGTAATAATTACTCGCCAGACAACGAATTCTCCGCCGTCTAAGGGGGTCTATCAGACGTAGTATAGCAATTCCTAGCCACATAACATATAATGTGACGCACACGTAACAGGAAATTCGGGGGTTCCGCCGATAAAACTAGTAAATGAGGCTTTTAGCGATTTATATACAATTCTAAACAGACACACACAATTTACCATCGCTTATGGCCATACTGTTTATTTAACAAACTCGATTCTATAATACAGCGCTCCACACTCGCAAGCTGAATTTCTAAGCCAAAACGACCGGAGTAAGCTAAACAAAAATTCACACCGACGGCAGATCGACAACAGAGCGCCGAATTATGATAGTAATCGGTTCTTTCACACGATCAGCTCGCAGTCGGCCTACATCATTTCAACCCGTTTAAGTAAGAGAAGACAAGTAAAAAACGAGTATTTTTCTTGTCCGTTTTTAAAATCGCAAAGTTACAAAGCCAAACCATTTCACATCAACTGTTTCAAACCATGGCTTTTCTTTCTGCAAAAAGGAAAACAAAATATAAAAAAAAAATTGAAATGAAATTAAGCAAAAGAAAATGAAATGAAATGAATTACAATAAGAACAGAGTCATCAAAACCTAATATCCGAAAACAATTACATACAAGATAGATATATATACGTACGTAAGACTATTTTAGAAAGGGTACGATGCAACAGAGAGTGTATAATGCATAGTAGAATATGAGAAAACAAAAATGAGTCAAGATAGAACAATGGAAAACGCACACATACAAGAAAGATATAAAATATATGTGGAAAAAAGGAGAACGGGAGAAAAAGTACAAAACAGCATCAGACTCGGTACTGTCACAATAGACACTATGTCTAATAAAATAGAACGCTCTCTTCTTCCAAGGCATAAAAAGAACGTTTTTCTCGACAAGGGTTTTGCTCACTACATGCACGGTAATATGGTTCCTCTATTTAACAGGATATTGATAATTGTGTCATGTGGGGCTCAGCATCACCTCAAGAGTCTGAATGTAATAGGAAGCCGAGCGTAGTGTCCGTCGATACGGCTGTGAACATGCTCTGCACGATCACCCAGTCCGTGACTGTTTTCGAGTCCAGAATCAACGGCGTCGAGGCAAAGTCACCGTCGGCCGCGGTACCGTACATCAGTACTTGGGAGGTCCCCTCGTGCATCGCTAGATAGTAGACAAACGAGAACTGGTACACTTTGCCAGTGACTGTGGCAAAGTCCGCACACGTTCCCATGGTGCCGCCGACCCCTATGGTCAGCTTGACGTAGTCGGTATACGGGCTGGTTCACGTGTCGAGAAAAAAGGTCTCGGAAATGGCAACAGGAGATATGTCCCACCGCACGCTGGATGTACGCGAAGAAAAGAAGCAAATAGAAGTTCAGAGCTGAGAGATGTTGCAGTAGCACAAAGAGAAAAATACGATTAGGAGGATGCTGTGGGCCAAGAAAAACGGGCTGAATAATAACAAAAATACACTTAAACATTTCGACACACCAATGCAGGTACAAATTAATTTATTGTAAATCGTTCATTAACAAAACATAAATCGTGAGGATCGTTACAAGAAAACAATAATTGAAGTATGTTGGATAGCTTCTCTCCCGATCCTTCAACATGGAAGAACCACAGAAAACTGTGTCATATACGCCGTCGCAAGCGTCACGGAATGCAACGAGCAAATGAGCTCCGCCAAGGCCGCCACCGCTAAACGACCGCGTGTACGTCTGCCATTCATCCACTATCGTCAATGTCACGGTAAACTGCGCAAAGGCTTGGCCTCTGACGTCGGCATAGAATAGCAGGCAAGCAAGGCTCGTGAACGTGTCTCTGCCGTCGAGGTAAGACGCGAAAGAAAAAGAATATACCTGGCCGACCTCGGCCGTTGCAAACGTTTACTGGACGCTGGTACCGTTAGAGCCGCTCGACCGTAGCAGGGCGCACGTCAGATAGTTAGCCGGATCTGGGTAGTTGATCGATACATAAGCTATGGTACCCTGACCTTGTCCAAAAAACTCCAACGACGTAAAGATTTTGGTCGTGGGGGTCGCGTCCAAATGTTGTAAGAGGTATGTCTCACCCTCTCTTTGAGAAGAGCCTTTGGTTGCATCCCAAACCGTGATTGACGTGCACATTCAATGGCCTGCCTGTAGTATCTGACCTTCGAGACCTTGCATACCGCCAGCATCTGTTCACAAGATCGTTTGTCTGCCCCTGTTGCAAACGCTGTCTTGCAGTATTCTGTCCACGAATTTTGGGACTCGACCATGATTCCGGCTGGCGATCTGGTCGTCCGGCATGCCCTTCTTCGGCCAGGTTCTGCATGATTGTCTGAAATTGTCACAGAACATGGACAACATTCTCCGCTGCCTCGTAGGCTTGTGCTCTGTCTTTTATTTGCCACGACTATCCACGGCGTGCACCGGACCGAAGGACTTAGGGTATACTTTAATCATGATCCAGGCGAATATATCTTGATGATGTACAATACACTCTATAATAGGGCCGCTTCTATAACTTAACTTGACCACTCTAAGCTGATATTTCTTATTAACTCGCGTCACCCTTTCTTATTACTACTTAATCGTTCACAGACAACTTTTTTTGTACGTATTTCTTTTAAAAAAGCCACGAAGCCTTACGCAACCTCTCGATATGGGACCAGCAATAGTACAGACACTTGATTTTGAACAAAGAACATCTTTATTGACGGTTCAATGAGCTTGTCTGGCACTGCGTGCGAGTCGGGTCCGTTCGCCTAGCGTGTCCTTGTTCCTTCTTCTTCTCCTCGCCACTACATTTTATTCATACTCATTGGCGTTCCCCGCCGTGAACGGCCGTGTCTACGATATCGGCCACGTCCAGTAATCGCTCTTCCGTGTATGGGAGACCCACAAGCTGGAGGGCCACCGGCATGCCGTGGAAGCGCTCCGGATCATAGATGCCGTGGTTGTTCGCGTCGTCCTCATTGATGGACTGGTATTCAGGCTGCGCCAAGTCGACTGTGCGATCCACTGTGGTGACTGGCAGGGTGACCGTAGGATACTCGAGCACGTTGTAGATGGCTGTGTAGTTCAGGGCCCTAAAGCAACGCAACTGCGTGTCAGAAAAGTAAGATTTTCATAAAGGAGAGAGCCAGTTACAAAATACATACGGCACAAAGTCGTGGGGAAAGCTGGCGGATGCAAACGTCGGCATGAGTAGTGCGTCAACAGGCGTCTGGTCCGAGGTCAGACGGGCCGTGTGGCGCCAAAAGGCCAAGTACTCCTCCCTAAATGCCCTCCAGTCCCTGGTCCATGGCCGCGTTAGCTATGGCCTTTCTCTCTCTCTCTTTTCTTCCCTCCTACCTGAATACGGCATTTCGCGCAATGGATGACGCTTTCTTACCTTTGCACCTGAACGACGCCCTCCAGAGACAGGGGCTTCAGCTTGAGCTTCTTCTCTATGGCTTTGATCGGAGGCTCGCCGGTCGCATTGAGCGCGTCTTCCATAAACGCAGAACCCATTTGGCCAAAAACACGTCCCTATCAGCAGTTAGCCAAATGGGTGTAGTCATAGGCGGACGTCTCCTTCGCTGCAAAAACTTACCGCCAAGACGGTCGCCTTTTGATGCAGCTTATATGGCTGTAGGAGGACCACTTCATGGCCAGCGGCTTGGAGCTTTTCCTTGGCCGTCTCCAAAGCCCTCTGAATGGGAGGGTGTGGCATGGTGTACCCGTCCCAGGCAACCAAGCCGATGCGTATTCTCGTGGGGAGGTCTGGAGACGAATTCCAGGGCTTCTGCACAACAAGGGCGTCTCTCATCCAGCTGGCGTCATCAATCAAGGCTCTGGTGACGAGTCGCAGGTCCCGCACGCTGTGCGCCATCGGGCCGATCGACGACGACACGCCGAGGCCCGACGCATTGTTGTTGTTTCCCTTGTACGACACACGCCGCGGCGTCGGCTTCAAGCTGTACAGGCCGTTGAACGCGGCCGGGATTCGGATGGACCCACCACTGTCCGTTCCCATGCCCATGAGCGAGCCCCGGCACGCAATGAGGGCTCCCTCACCGCCCGACGAGCCGCCGGCAACGAGCTGGGTGTTGAACGGATTGAGGGTGCGGCCCCAGAGGTTGGAGACAGTCTCGACGGCCTTTTGTTTGGAGGAGGAGGGGAGGCGGAGCGGTTGTTAGTTACATAAAGGACAAGTATATGCTTGGATTCATAGGGCAGTTTTCACCATCCCAGACTGTGGCATGGTCGTCTTGACAAAAACAACGGCTCCGGCATTGCGCAGCGACTCGACGACCACGGCGTCCTCGTCCGATATCTTGTCCGCCCAGGACACGTAGCCCATGGTATAACGAAGCCCCTTGACCGCGGTCAGGTCCTGTATGCGTGGTGTCAGCGGCAACGTCAGAAACAACAGAGAACTAGAGACAAACAGACCTTGATACTCACGGGCAGCCCGTGCAGTAGCCCAACGGGCTTTCCGCCAGTCCTGGCCAGATGCCGATCGAGCTCGCGGGCCCTCTCCAGCGCAGCCTCCATGTCGTCGTCCATGATGCAGTTGACCAGCTGGTGTGCGACGACGGCGCGTCTACAAAAGGCCAGGGTCACCTCTTCGGCTGTCCACGCCGCCGAATGGATTTTCCCCAGCAGCTCGGTCGCATCCCGCACGCTGGTAATTTCAATGTCACGGCTGGATAGGGACGTCGTAATCATATGCAAGATGTTCCGCGGCAGCTCCTCACCGTCGCGACTGCTTGCACGCAGTGACGAGAAGCGGCCGCTGCAGAGCTTAGCATCGCGAGCCTGCCTGATTCTCTGTTACCCGATAACGATTTGCGTTAGTATAACTAGTCGTTGATTCCTGTGAGAAGTCGCCTGCTTGCGCATTTTTTTCTTCGTCTTTTCTTTCTTTCTTTTGGTCTACTCACCAGGGCAGTGTCTTGCCACGTTTCCTTCGTGTCCGTGTCCATGGTTGTAACGTGAAACGTGTTACCGGATAAACAAATAGCTGCAGCCCGATAAACTTCAGCTCGATTGGAGTTTTCAGGTTGTGTCTCACGGAGAGCAAAGTCGAGCATGTCGTTGTTAAAGAGATGGGTTAACCTTAATGTTAACACACAATCGGGCAAAGCTACGGTGCTCCAAACCGCATGTTGTGCTACTTAGTCCGTACGGATCCGACACCGCCGATGAAATCCGACGCTTTAAAAACGCTTCAAAAACACCCTAGAGTAGGAACGGTCCCGTTGAGCTCCGAATAAGTGGGATCCCGACATTTCCGACGGCGCTGGTCTGTAAGTGATATTACCTTGTTCAGAAACAAAAGACTTTAAACGACAGGAATCCGGCACATCTTTTGATCATTCGCTGAGAGAGTGCTGTGCGTTACTTTAATGCGGGTTCTATTTTTATAATATTTCACCACAAAATATTTTTTTTATTTTTTTTACGTGCTGTCTTTGCTTGTCAACTTTGCTTCCAACTTTTTGTTTCCGTCCATCAGTAGACAAAGAGGGCAAGATGTCTGAAGCTACGTATCCCAAAACACCCCGAAATGCCGTCAACCGGTTGCGGAATCGAGGTGTGTTTGTCCCCTCCTTTTTTGTTTTCTGTTTTCTCCATGAGACTTTCCCGCGAACAGCATGAAGCAACGCTTGATTTTTTTCTGACAAATTGCACCTCCCTCGCCACATACAGCCAAATATGACTATGAAACTGTCCACGGCGTTGTCAATAGCACTGCCGTCCTGCACGTCTCGTTTGTAACCGCGGACGTCAACGACCCGGACAGGAACGATCCGTTTCCAATTGTGCTGCCCATGATCGGCCAGATGGGCTTGTTTCCAGCGAGCCCGACGGCATCGTCGTCTGGCTCCACCGACCTCTCTGCCGACCTGGGTCAGCCACTGGACCTGTATCTTCATGGCGCCATTGCCAGCCGCGTCATGAAGCTCGCGCAGGCGGCAGTGGCCCGCGGCGAGCTGGGACTGCCCGTGTGCGTCGCGGCCACCAAGGTCGACGGCTACGTCCTGGCCCTGACGCCGTTCCACCACAGCTACAACTTCCGCTCGGCCGTGGTCCACGGCCACGCGGTGGTCGTGGAGGTCCCGGATGAGAAGATGTGGGCGCTGGAGCTCATCACGAACAAGATCGTGCCCGCGCGGTGGCAGAACACGCGCACGCCGCCCAACAAGATCGAGATGCAGTCAACGCACATTTTGCGCGTGTGCGTCTCTGTGGGCAGCGCGAAGCTGCGCTGGGGGGTGCCCAACGGGGACCGCGGAGACCTCAAAAACACCGAGGTGCTGAGCAAGTACTGGGCCGGCGTTGTGCCCATGTGGGAGGTGCTGGGCGAGCCCATTCCATGTGCGCACAACCAAGTCGATGTGCCCGAGTATCTGCAGAATTTTGTCCGACAGACCAACGAAGAGAACGAGAGCACGGCCTTGGAGGCGTCCAAACCGCAGGAATAAATAATCTATGTATCTATGTACAATTAAACATGTCTGTATAATTACATCTGTGCAGATATAATGGATCAATATAAATCTATACCGATACATACAACGACTTCTTTAACGACATGAAATCCAAAGCAGGCTTTCATATTTTCAGAGTGCTGCTACAATTGGTTCTCTCGTGGTTCTTAATTATATCATTGTCTCTACCAAGCAACCTTGAATCGAGACCATCACACAAGAAATACTGCGGAGAGCCATGGCAGGGACTCGTTTCACTGATGTTGTATTTGAATGATAGTAGTATTGCTACGCTAGGTAGAAAATGCTACATCTCGTCGGTCCACCCGAATTGAGAGCCAAAGTCTGGGTTCAGATATCTCTTGCGACCGGTCAGCGAAATATGCTCCAGGGCCTTTTTGTCCTCTTCATCCAGCTTCGTCACAAATCGGTTTATATCGATTCTCCCTGGCGTTGTCGACTTGGGGATGCTTGAACGACCTTGTGACACTTGTTGTAAACTGTCAGTAAAGAAAAATGGATGATGAAAAGAAGACAAGAGAAGGGGGGACCTCAACGGACCGTGATAGCCCAAGAGGATCGATTCAGGGGTGACCTGCTTTGTCTTGGCCAAGTCCTGGATCGCGGGCAGCAACAGCAGCGGGGCGCCCTGGCTTCCAAACGGGCTGTACGCCGTTATGTGGATGCCGTGGTCCTGGCAGAACTGGACGAGGTCAGTCTGCGGCAGCTGGGGATGCAGCTCGATCTGGTTCACGGCGGGCACGACGGTGGTGTGGCACAGCAGCTCCTCGAGATACGCCTGGTTGTAGTTGGCCACGCCAATGGCTTTGACCTTTCCCGTGGCCAGCAGCTTCTCCATGGCGCGGTACGTGTCCACGTGGGAGCACTCGGGAAGAAGGTCGCGGCTGCCGTCGGGCTTGCGCGGTGCTGTTTCATGGTTTCCTAGAGAGAGGCGTTTGTCAGCAGTCGCAAGATGTGCTTGAAAAAAAAAACCACCCACCCGCCGGGTTCATGGCCAGGGGCCAGTGCATAAGGTAGAGATCGACATAGTCCAGCCGCAGCTTCTTGAGGCTCATGTCCAGGTTCGCCTCGGGATCGGTGTGGTATGTGCACCACAGCTTGGTCGTGACAAAGAGATCGTCGCGGTGGATTTGCTTTTTTTGCGTTTGCTGCAACGCATCCGTATTTTCGAGCACCTCGGCGAGCGCCTGGCCGATTTCGTCCTCGTTACCGTATAAATACGCCGTGTCAATGTGGCGGTAGCCCACAGAAAGGGCGTGCTTGATGGCCTGGTCGACGGCTCCGGGCTCGCTCTTCCATGTGCCGAGTCCGATGGCCGGAATACGGGCACCGGTGTTGAGAAGAAATGTTGTCTCCATTGTCAAGTATGCATGAGTACAGTTGTGCATGTCCCAAGCTTCCCAACGAGTCTAGTAGCAGGCGGGGAACTCACTACATAAAGACGTTACAATATCGGGAATCCTCTCTCTCATTCTCACATTCTCGCCGTATATCGTTTATTTCAGACTTGGTTCGCCCATTCCTCGAGCTAGGTTTGTTAATTGCAAGTTTCGGACAAATCGGCGCACTGTCCCTGCCTTCCATCAACTCCGTCGGCTTTGTCGCAATCTACTAATTCAACCTATCGGATAGCGTAGGCACAAGATCTGTTTACATGTGGTTTCGTCGCCGATAGCCGCAACGTGCTGAAGAGGCAGGAAGTGGGTTGGCATTTCTCTGCGATGCCATCATACAGGTTACAGGGATTACAGTTGTGGTGTACTCCATTCTATACCCCCCTTCATATTGCTTACCACGTATATGATTTCTCCTATTTCTACTACTCTTCGTACACCTACTTGTCTCACACTCTGTTCCGTTTCTGATTCTTTGTAGCTATGCTAATCATGGTGAGCCGGGCTTTCAATGATCTCCCGCAACATCTGGATGGTGTACGGGGCAGCACCGTTGTGCTCGACGCGCGCTACTAGAAGGGACAGCTCCTCTTGCGAGCTCTTTTCCAGCACGAGGGCCGGACAGGTGTTGACGGTGTTGACGGTGTTGATGGTGTTGATGGTGTTGATGGCGATGGTGCGCAAAACGCCCGACGCCAGCAAGTCGAGACAGTCATGATAGCTCTCGGCGTTGGCTGTGCGGTCAGCGTACCTGGCCAGCTTGGACGAGCAGTGGCGGACAGCACGGTCCACGAGCATCGACGGCGGCGCGGCACGGCGCCAGGTGGTGTAAAGCATCGTGACGCCCATCTGAAACTGGAAGACCATCTGTCGAGTTGCTTCTGTCAGTCTATTGAAGTTCACGATGTATTCAGAGGAACGGGGGGCATAAGAAAGGGAGCATACGTCAAACCACGGACTGGGGATCTGGCGCTTCTTCTCGAGCAGCCGCGCTGTGACACAGGCATCGCAGCATGCCTGGAGCAGCTGGTCGGCCATGGGCGACAGGGGGTCGATGGGCACGGCGGTGTAAAGCACGACACGCGTAAGGTGGCCGACGTGGACGAGGCCGAGCGTGCTGGAGTAGCCCTCGGCATTCTGCTGGCTGTGGATGGTTAACATGCGCACTTGATCACATGCCTGCAGACAGAAAAAAAGAAAAGGAAAAAGGGAAAAGGCACCCATAGACGGAGAGCGTGTCCATGTCGGCCCACTGGTCAATCTCCTCGCGGGTTTTCGCCAGGTACGCCGGCACGTTGCGCGGCTGCATCTTGCGCGTACTGCTGAGAATGCGCGCCTGCAGCGCCCGGATCTTGCACATGTGCGCAAAGTAGTGCAGATTGAAAATATAGAGGCGCCCCGTAATGGGGCCGGGCGCGTCCTGAACCCACGGCATGAAAAAGTGGCCCTCGTCGCGGCAGTCGCCGGCGTAGAGTGGGGACAGGATCCACTCGTCGGACGGATACGGCGGCATGCGCATCGTAATGGCCACCATCTTGTCGATGCTGGGGGACAGCGTGTGTTAACGTCACACGTCACAAAGGAAGAAATGACGACGAGAACACAACTCACGCAAAGGCGCACGACCAGACCTTGATCTTGAGCGCCGTGACGGCCGAGCCGTCGTCGACCAGCTCGTGGAAGCTGTGCAGCACGGCAAAGCGCATTACGACGCCGGTGATGTGCACGATGCGCGACGTGCTGTTGCCGTGCAGCGCGTAGATGGCGTACAGCAGCATGGCCTGCAGGCGCACGAGCGGCGAGAAGGCGTCGCTGGTCATGACGCTCTGGTCTGCCTGGGCCTGGGCCATGAGCTCGGCGTGCTGCATCGTGGCCGCGTGGTGGTCCAGCTTGCCTTTTTGCAGCACGGCGCCGACGGCGAAGATCTGTGCAGCAGGGTGACGGGGTTAGCACTCTTCACGCAGAATCATGACAGAACTGTGACAAGAGCTCACCATCTTGACCAGGAACGTCGGCCAGGCCGTTCGATCGCGGAAACTCGGCGCGGCGGACCGCCACAACAGGTACGCGCTGCTGCACTCCTCGACGTCCAAAAAGGGATACCGCGGGTGGATCATCTCAAAGTAGGACTGGAAAAAAGAGGCCCCCTCGCTGGCCGATACGTCTGGCGCACCATCGGTGGGACCGTCGGTGGGAGGCAGAGGCACAGACGACGGAGCAGGCGGCGGATATACTGCTGTTGCTACTGCATTGCTGGTGACGTGGTCCTCTTGGATAATCGAGAAGAGATTCTCCTCTGACAGCACGCCATCCAGCGACAGAGGCGATGTGTTCAGGGACAGCTGCCAGCTCCAGACATCGCCAGGAGCCGTTGGTGGCGGTGGTGGAGGAGGTGGCGGTGCTGCTGCAGCTACGGCTGATGCTGCTACTATAGCTGGTGTTGCTACTGCTGGTGGTGGTTGTGGCGATAATGTCGATGCCGGATGTCCCGCCAAATGGCCCACCAAATGGTCGGCCGACGTCCCGGGCACGCGGCGACCGAGCGACGTCTCGAGGCTGGCCACGTGTGCCTCGAGCGACCGCACATAGGCGACGGGATACAAGTCCGTCGGCTCGCGCACCGCCGGCACACAGTCCACGCGCGCGGACAGGCAGTTGCGACAGGCGTCTTGGTGCCCATCGCAGCGCTGTTTGCGCAGGCGGCATCGCTGGCAGGCCTTTCGCGGCCGCGGCCGGTTCGGACGGACGCGGGACCCGACTGGGGCAGCACCGGACGGACTCGGTGCGGGTGATGCGGGGCTCGGCGAGGTAGACATACTTTTTGTATTATGTATTTATGTATTACAAAATAAACAAAATAAAAGACAGGCGGATGCCGACGGGGACGATGAGCAGGCACAGACCTCCGAGGGATTCTTTTCATAAAGGCCCAGGGAAGAGGCACGCGGCGATCTAAGCCGGTAGGCTTATCTGGATCGGATTAGTTCGGAGAACAGCTCGTTGGCTTGGTATTAAGCGCTGTCTGAATCTGAACCGGCGCAGCATTCGCCGAAAAATCCGATCGCCCAAGCGCAATCGGCTTATCCGTTATCACATCGCCCTGTCTGCGAACGACCCCGACGAGTCAGTCGATCATTTCGATGGCCGGACGTTGTGATCATAGGACGTTCCTGGAGACTGGCAGTTCACATCCGTCGCTAGCCGTGCTGGATTGTCACCACACCCTCTATTGTCTATTGCTCGCAAGGGCAAGGCTGATAAGAGAGAACGACGGTGGCGTCGTGTTTGGTGTTTAGAGACGGAAAAGACGGGATCCGGCACGAAGATAGAGCCGAGAGCTATCGTTCGAGTTACGACGGCCAGAAAACGTCTAATCTGTCTCTGTTCGTGATACCGAGCAGGTTGTCGTTGTCGACGTGCCAGGATGCACGAGAATGATAAATACGAACATCAGGCTGGTCTGACCCAAGAAATACTTCAGAAACTCACCTCCAGTCTTCCAGCACCTCACACCATGTCCAAGACCATGTCTCCCACCATGTCCCAAACCAAGCCTGCTGAGGCAGACGAGAGCCAACCCGTGGAGGTTGTCGGCGAGCAGTTCGCCATTGACGACAAGAATGCAGAGCACACCCTCGACGTGGGCGCCCAGATGTTTACCGAGGCCGCGGCGTACACGACCGAGGACCTCGAGCTCGAGAAGCAGGTGGTCAAGAAAAAGCTTGACCGGATCCTACTGCCCATGGTATGTGGTTCTTTTTCTCATAAAAAAAAGACAGCGCTGACCACACCGCAGCTCATGATGTCGTTTACGCTGCAGTTCCTCGACAAGCTGACACTCAACTACGGGGCCGCCTACACGCTGCAGGAGGACCTCGGGCTGGTCGGGACGCAGTACTCGAGCGTCGCGTCCGCCTACAGCTACGGCATGATCGTCTGGAACATCCCCGCCAACCTGCTCCTGCAGCGCTTCCCCGTTGCCAAGTACACCGGCACCATGATCGTCGTCTGGGGCGTGCTGCTGCTCTGCGGCGCCGCGACCCAGAACTTTGGCGGCCTGTTTGCCGTGCGCTTCCTGCTCGGCATGGCCGAGGCCAACATGACACCCGCCTACATGATGATCACGAGCATGTTCTTCCGGCGCTCCGAGCAGCCGCTGCGCCTGTGCCTGTACGTCGCCATGAACGGGCTGGCCACCATGGTCGGTGCGCTCTTTGCCTACGGCCTGGGCCATGCCACGCAGAGCCGCCTGGCGTCGTGGCGGCTCATCTTTATCACCATTGGTGGCCTCAGTTTTCTCTGGGGCTTCGTTTTTGTAAGCCGCCCGTCCCCGTCCCTCTCGTCTGCTAATATCACACTAACTTACTTGCCTCCAAGCTCTACTTTGTGCCCGACACGCCCATGACGGCGCGCTGGCTCTCGCACCGCCAGCGCGTCGTCGCCGTCAGCCGCGTCGCCGAGAACATGATGGGCATCAAGACCACCGAGTTCAAGCCCTATCAGGTGTGGCGTGCGCTGCGCGACCCCAAGGTCTACCTCATCTTGCTCATGGGCATCGCCCAGGGCTTCATCAGCGGCGGCGTCGGCAACTTTTTGTCCGCGCTGACAAAGGGCTTCGGCTTCACCGGCCTCAACGCCACCATCCTGCAGCTGCCCACAGGCGCGCTCGAGCTGCTCGTCCTGCCCGTCGGCGGCTGGGTCGCGTCGCGCTACCGCGACAGCCGCTGCACCGTGCTCGCCGGCTTCATGACCCTCTCGCTGGGCGGCCTGCTCGGCATTCGCCTAACATCGCTCCAGCACAAGTGGGCCCTCGTCGGCAGCTCGTGGCTGCTCTACACCTCGGCCATTGCGCCCGTCATGACCTACAACCTGCTGGCCACCAACTTTGCCGGCCACACCAAGCGCGCCACCGTCAACGGCCTCTGGTTCATCGCCTGGGCCGCCGGCACCATCGCCGGCACCTACGTCTTCTTCGCCCGCGAGGCCCCGCGCTACTTTAGCGCCATCACCGAGCTCCTCGTCTGCACCGTCGCCACCATGGTCCTGGCCCTTGTGCTGCGCCAGTACATGTGGTGGGAGAACCGCCGCCGGGACCGCTTACTGGCCGCAACACGCAGCGTCCCCCCGCACACAGTCGGCGACGCCGACGACGAGGCCATCCGCCTAGGCTTCCTCGACAAGACCGACTGCGAGAACATGCACTTCCGCTATGGTCTATAACCTACGGTGCCTACAGACAGCTGCAGTCTCACGGCACACCGTACTCGCTCTATGTGCGTTATATAACAGGTGGTGCAGCAGTCTTTACCGTAGCGCGAGACAGTCTTTGAACCGCGCTTTTTTTGGTCGATACAGGGACCAGGAGAGGATCTATTGATTGCCTGCTTATTTTATAATTTTATAATTTTGTTCCTTTCTTCCCTTCTTCTTTTTTTTACTTATTTCTATATTATTCGGGAGATTTATTATATAAACGAGTGGTATCCTTAAATAATATAATTAAAAGACTTATTATATATAGTTCTCTCTTCTTCTCATTAATTTATTATCTATACACTAAGAAGTTATTCTAAGGACGTTTCTCCTCTATCGTAGGGTATCAAACTAATATTACTAGGCCAGTAGTATTCGTTTCTACGAATTTTACAGTATTCACTAGATGAAAATACGACCAAGCTCGGGCCACCAAGCTCGATTAAAAATCCGATCGGGCTCGCCCACCTAAACTCGATCAAAAATCCGATCAGGCTCACTAACAAGCATCTTAAACCGATCCAGAAATTTTTACAGTGTAAAAGGGGACTTGTCGGATTTAAATGTTCCCCATAAAAAGGCGGTCTCATTCTCATCTGATTTATTTAAATCGGCTTAAAAATAAAAGTAGTATAATATATCGTACGAGGATATACTTAACGGGAAAATGAAGATAACGACGATGCGTAACTTTATTTTAATTGAATACGTCGTACGACGAAAAGTTATCGAGAAAAAGCTTACTTTAACTTTATAAGGTATTAAGAGAAAAGTAGGGACGCGACGACGCGAGTGAAGCTGCGAAATAATACGGTAAGCTAAGGGAAGGTATATTATAAAACGAATATCTTAATAAGAAAACGTTGTACGAAGATATAAATAAAGCGGAATAGAAATTATAAAGTAAGCGATAAAGTAATTTAAAGGATTATATCGTACGACGCGTTATTGTAAAATTAAAGCTTACTTTAAACCGCGACGAGTAAAGAAAGAAGGAAAAAAGTAGGTCCCTCGAGGAGAGAGGGTAAGAAAATATCGTCGTACGGCGCGTAGAGTTATTATTTTTACTCGTATATTATTCTTCTTCGTCCTTTTTTACGGCGTTATCCGACGGGGTATTAAAAGGTTAATTTAAAAAACGAGAATTACTACGAAAAAATAGGTCTAGGTCCTTAACCTTACCTACTACTAATAAGTATCTTAAACCGATCTAGAAATTTTTATAATATAAAAAGGGACTTATCGGATTTAAATATTCCCTATAAAAAGGCGGTCTTATTCTTATCTAATTTATTTACATCGGCTTAGAAATAAAAGTAGTATAATACATCGTACGAGGATACACTTAACGGGAACATAAAGATAACGACGATACGTAACTATATTTCAATTAAATACGTCGTACGACGAAAAGCTATCGAGAAAAAACTTACTCTAACTTTACAGGGTGTTAAGAGAAAAGTGGGGACGCGACGACGCGAGTGAAGTTACGAAATAGTACGGCTAGCCAAGGGAAGGTGTATCGTAAAACGAATATCTTAATAAGAAAACGTCGTACGAAGGTATAAATAAAACGGAATAGAAACTATAAAGTAAGCGATAAAGTAGTTTAAAGGATTATATCGTACGACGTGTTATTGTAAATGGAAAGCCTACTTTAATTAAAGGTAAAGATAGAATACAAAAATAGGTCCTAGAAGGAGAGAGGGTAAAAAAATATCGTCGTACGGCGCGTAGAGTTGTTATTCTTGCTCGTATATAATTCTTCTTCGTCCCTTTTACGGCGTTATTCGACGGGGTTTTAGGAGACGGATTAAAAAAGAAAAGGAAAGTTGTTACGATTCTGGCCCCCACGAGGCCAGAAAAGGGACCCAAGGCGGTTAAAAACGGTAGAACGATAGCTAGTACGGAAGGTGCTAGTATATAGGTAGCTAACACTAATAATACTAATATATAGATGGATAGTATAAATGTGGCCAGTATACGGGTGCGTGGTTGAAGAAGTGGTTAAGTGGAAAGGACGCTAGAAGGGGCGGCGTTTTTACGCGGATTTAGATATTACGAGTAAAAGGAGTAACTGCGGAATGACTAAGTAGGGAACTTTATACGGAATATAAATTAAGGAATAAAGTACGAATAAAGTAGGGCTTACTTTATACGAAGAATAAAATAAAGAAAGAGGTACGAATAAAGTTTAATAAATATATAAGACTAAGGCTTCCTCCTTACTAATTAGATGGAAGACTTAGTCGTTACCGATTATCTAAAATACTAACTTATATGAATTATTATTCCTATGCCCTTATTATATATAATTATTACGTTTATCACCCTTATTATACGTGTTAACTATTGTTCGACCGTTATACTTTTTTATTATTTTACTAGAATAAGACCCCTCCCTTAGTTTAATTAACTAGTAGAGACTTTTACTTCTTAGGAAGTGTCTTTGTAATAATAGTAGCGACTCTTATTTAGACTTTAACCGTGTATTAACTAAATAATATTAACACTTACTATATCGACCGCCTCCGGTACTACTATTACCCCTACGTAGCTTACTACTAAAATATAGGCTTTATAAAAGAAAATCGAGGAACTAGAGTCCCTTAACCGTAACGGGGTTAATTAAATTTAAACCCTATAATAACTCTTCGTTAACTCGGGTGGAGGAAAGGATCCCCTTAAGATCCCCCCTTTAAAAAAGTACGACGGAAATTAAGTTAAACTTCGCCTCTTCCTAATATAATACCGCTTATACTTTAAGTACTAAACGTTAAACCTTAGGGAAGGGGAAGCTAAGGTTCTTATAGCTATCGCTTATTTAAAAGGATTAATTACGGCCTAGGCCTAACCGTTCCTTAAAGACTACCTCGAGAATAAAAACGACCTTAAGGATATGGACGATAATACGAAGGAATTATTCTCTAGTTTTAATAAGTTCGTTAGGACTCTCTAGGTTACCTTCGGGGACCTAGATATTAACCGCGAACTCTAGCGTAAGCTTAAACGCCTCCGATAGATAAAGTCCGCGTTAGTATATACCAACGAGTTTAGATAACTTATAGTCTACCTTAATTAAGACGACGAACCCGTTATAAACGCCTACTACGATAGGCTTAAGGATAATATCAAAGACGAACTTAGTAAGAGCGCCCGATTAAAGACCCTAGTTAAATATTATATAATAGTTATAATTATAAATAACCGCTTCTACGAACGAGAGGTTAAAAAGAAAAGATACCGTACCGAGCGGAACTCCTATTATAATAAGCGAGGTAACTACCTTAATAATAAGTAAAAAGGACGTTAATAGGGTAAACCTATATAATTAGATATAATTATTAAAGGCGAGTAGAAAGGTAAAGATAAGAAGCAGCCTAACGGTAAATACTATAACTATAGTAAACCGGGCCACTACGCCCGAGACTATAAGGATTACGTACCCGAACGTAGGTAGACTAAAGTAATAAAAAACTAGAAGGACTATAATAACCTTCACTTCTCCTAGTATTATAAAGACGGGTGCTTCACCCACCTTAACGATAAAAACGGAGTAAACTAGTACCCTAAAGGGCCAGCTAGTAAGAACCTTAATATAATACGACGACGTACTAACAACGACCCCGGGTATAACCCTAAGGAAAACGACAACGAGTCAGGAGCTTAGCTTACGAACGTTATAACGGAATTCGAAGGAGCTTAAGGTACGTCGCTTTACGACGGGACCGAAAACTTCGGATAAAATACACGTACGGATATATATATAGACGAGCTTAACTATAATAATAATTAACCTACCGTACGTATCTACCACTCCTTTATCACGGGATTCCACGTACCGGTAGTAGAACTTACGGAAGTAACCTAAGAAGAAGAAATTATTATAAAAAATAAAGGGGACTATACGGACGACGTCCTATAAATAGTGTTAAACTACAGGGCATATAACGCTATAGAGCAACACGTACAACGGGTAAATCAACTAAGCGTTAGGTGAACAAGTGCTATAATGGCCATAAATAGGTATATTTTTACTCTATAAGGACAGGGACTCGTACACGTATCTAGAGGAGGACTATTTTTCTTCCTCCATAGTCCCTCCGCACTCACCGTACCAGAACAAGACCCCTCCCCTAGCCTGATCAACTAATAAAGACTCTCTCCTTTGGGAAGTGCCTTTGTAACAGGTACCCTTCCGTCGTCGTTTACGTACCACTCCTTTCCCTTTTCCTTTATTAACTTTACGTATACCGTATTCGTCGTACGACGACTAGGTACCCCGTCATCCTTGACTTCTTATTTTCGTTTTTCCTCGCCTCCCCCCCTTCTCTAACTATACGTATCCGGACGTATAGTCGAGTAAAAAGAAATATATACGAACGCGGTAACTTATCTTATCCTACTACTATTTTACCTTCTTCGTTTTTATCGTACTCGGCCGCGACGATACTATAATAAAAACGCCCGCCGCCGGCCGCGTTACCGTCGTCGTCGACATAACCGCGGACGGGCCGCGAACACCGCCGCCACCGCGCGGTTAAGAATACGACGCCCTCTTTATACGACGACGAGGCGTTAAGGAGTCGTAAAACCCGCTCGCCGACGGCCGTACCCGAAACCGACGCCGATACGAATCGACCGCCGCCGTC
This sequence comes from Sporothrix inflata, assembly GCA_021396225.1. Taxonomy (NCBI): domain Eukaryota; kingdom Fungi; phylum Ascomycota; class Sordariomycetes; order Ophiostomatales; family Ophiostomataceae; genus Sporothrix; species Sporothrix inflata. The sequence continues at coordinate 71,230 of WNYF01000125.1, read as the reverse complement.
GCGCCCCCGCCGCCCGTTACCCCGTTAAACGCCCGCGTCCCTTCATATTACGGACTAGCCGGCGTTACTCGAAAAGTTCGGGTAATATTATCTCTTATTTTTATAATCGTAATTAACGCGCCTTCGAAGTGACGGCCTATCGGAGCGGTAGATCGTTAATACGATAAGCTAATTCTTTTAATTATTCTTATAAGAGGCCGCGCCGACCGCCTTACCGGGCTTATTATCTCTTTAACTTACCTAGTTATTTAAATAATCGTCGTAATAGTACGTAGTAGTAGATCGTTATCTTCGCGCCTTCTCTCCCCTCGCCGCGTAGCTATCTATTAACGACCCCCCTGTATAAGCCCCCCGTATCCGATAACGACCTCCTTCCTACGGTTAACGACGACGGCTAATCCGTCTATATTTAGATCGGGCGCGACCCGCCGGCCGCCCCACCCTAAAGCCTCGTCGAAGCCGTCTACCGAAAGATCCGAGATAAAAGTAATAAAATAAATATAAGCGAGGATACCGTCGCGCGGCTCCACGCCGCGGCGTAGTTATAAGCGCGGGCCCTACCGCGGGCCGTCGCCGCCGACGACCTATAGGCGATCGGTAACGTCTTACTCGGCGACGTATTTAATAATAACGGCTAAAAACGCTTAACTAAAACCTTACTCGAGCTATACGGTACTAAGGCCGACGACGCGCTTAACTAGACGTTATAAGGTATAACCGACGCGGCTATACGCGCGGCGGGCGACGGGGACTATCCCGGCTCGACGAAGTTAACGGCCTTCGCCTCGCGCCTAAACGACGCCGTACGCTACGACGACCCTACGCGTACCGTAGCCGACGAGATCCGTATATTATATACTAAGGTCGAGTTAATCCGGGAGTAAGAACGTTAATCGTAACCGGATTAAACCAACCGCGATATCGCCGCCTTCTTAAACGGCGAGGGTATCCCGCGTAAGACGGGCGTCGTCTTATCCTCCCGTATCACTAAGTACTTAATAAGGAAGATACGCGTACCGGCCGGTTAACTCGTTAAAAAGATCTATACTTAGCGGCCGATCGCCGTCGTAGAAGAGGTCTTCGGCCCCGGCGTATTCGTTTTACTTACGAAGAGCGTATCTACGTCGTATAACCGGCTCCGGCGGTACGGGCCTAAAGATACGACGACTAAAGAGACTAAGTTTTATATTATTATCGCCGCCGTCGTCGACGAGATACCCGTCCTCCTCGACGTTTATAAGGTTTATAACGAGTATATCGTCCGCGGCGTACTCGTTAACGCGGCGGACCTAAACGCCGCGTGCGAGGCGTAACCCTTAATTAACTTAACTATACCCGGTATTAAGATAATTATTAATAACGATATATATATATTATACTAAACCTCGATCTACGACCTACTCGACGTAATCGCGACCCGGTATCCCCCGGTAGGTACGGTAAAGGAGGTAACGGACGGCGAAGGTAACGAGGGGAACGGGGGCGGCGAGGCGGACGGCGAGAAGGACGGTAAAGAAGATAACGACGACGTATTTAAGATAATCCACTATAAGGTACGTCCGTCCGTACGGTAGACTCGGCGTACGGTAAAAGAATAAAAGTAAAAAAATAAAAAATAAAGTAATACGCGGTTTCTTACTCTCGTTCCTTCTAGTATCCGTAATACTTTTCTTTTTCTCGTTACTTCGTTCTATCGCTCCTCGTATCGTAACGTACGGAAGATAAATAAAATTATCAAGAGAGAAAAAAAAGAAAAAAAAAAGATTCTTTTTTCGAGAAAAAAATAAAAATAAAAATAATATATTAATATAAAAAAACAATACGATAAAAAATAACTCGACGACGATATATCTAAAAACTACGAAAAGATAACCGAAAAATATAAGAAACCTAAAAGAAATAATACCGTTAACGAAAAAAAGATAAGAAAAAGGAACGGATAGAAAAGAAAAAAATAAGTCTATTATTCTCTGTTTTTCTTTTTCTCCTACGCCGATATCCCCCCACGTTATTATAAAAGGGGTAAAGTAAGGTTATTCGTATTTATTTATTTTCTTATCGCCCTTTCGGGCCTAACGTAGATTAACGTCCGTACGTTAATCGGTTAACGCGTCTTTACCGTACCCTACCTTTTTCCTCCTTTTTTTATCCTCTTTACTCTTTTTCTTTTTTTCTTCGTCTTCCTCTTTACTCTTTTTTCTTCTCTTTTTTTCCCTCCGTATTATTTTTTATCTTTTTCTTCTCTTCCTCTATATTACTCTTTATCTTTTTCTTTTTTCTCCTTATTACTCTTTCTTCTCTTCGTCTATCCTCTTTACTACTTTTTATCTTTTCTTCTTCCTCCTTATTACTTTTTATCTTTTTCTTCTTCCTCCTAGCTACTTTTTCGTATCTTATCTTTTTTTCTCGTTTACGCGTTAAAGCCGTCTTATCCGTCTACGACTTATCGTCTCGCCCGCTCTCGACGCGCCGACCCTCGATAAAATCCGATACGACGCCGCCTCGTAACGACGGTACGGCGCCTTTTCTTCCCCCGGGACGGTGACAAGAGAAGTAAGACGAGAAGGCTATCGGCGACGGGAGACGAGGAGGTTATCGGTAACGGAGAATTTCTAACCCCGATCAAACTTTTAATCGAGCTCTCTACCTTAATCAGAATTTAATCGGGCTCTCTAGCCCTGATTAAACTTTTAATTAAGCTCGGCGGGACCCTAGTTAAAATTTGATCGAGCTCTCTAACCCTGATTAAGCTTTAAATCAGGCTCGGCGGTGGGTGGCCTAACCCTAATCAGAATTTAATCGAGCTTATTTGGGAGCCCGATCAAACGTTTGATCGAGCTTATAGTGTAAATTCCGTAAAACCTAAACCTAATAGCCTAGTAATAATAATAATAATAATAATAATAAATCTAAAATACAACAACTCAGTTATCATTTAACGTAAGGCTAAACCAGGTAAAAGGATAATAAGAAAAAGGTAAAGTGAAAAACGTGGCGGTCTGCCGAGGACTTCATCGAGCGGTTCGAGCATTACGGGACGGAGAAATTACTGCGGATCAGAAGGCAAGAGATGGCAATTTGGTAGGCTCAGGAACACCAGCACACGGCTTGAATCATCTGCACTGGATTCCTTACGTCCACTTTGGTGTGTAATTGTGGTAAAATGTATGTGTATCTTTCTTGGTGTTTAGGAGTCGTTGTTTTTTAGTGTTCAGAAGTTATACATTACGCGCTTGATCTAGAGAAAAGAGAAGTTAGTCAACGACTTTGCATTCGAATATAACCGGTACCTGGGAATTGTGGGTGACGAGCAAGCGCAAAAACGTCGATTTATCTAAGTTGAGCGAGCCCGTAAAACCATCATTCAAGCCGCCGTCCGAACCATCGTCCGACTTATCGTCGGAATCATCGTTAGACTCATCGTCCGTATCGATCATCCGGCCACTTGCCACTTGACACGTCAAAAAGCCCCCAGAGCCTTTGTTCCCATATCTCTTCGATCCGTTCCAGGACCTCGTACCGTAGTGGCACCCGAACTCTATCAAGCCGCTCCTGTCTTGCTAACCGGTTGCCTCGAAATGCGAATGCTACACAGCGCTTCCAGAGCCGCTAGTATGCCATCTTGCTGCTGTCCCGAGCGACCAAGGTAAACGGCCGCTCGCTGCTTGTCTGTCTGACGCTGCGCAACCAACAAAGCACAAATCGATTTGCCTGTCTTGCCGTCGCCTCGCATCGGTCCAGTACGCGGTCGACTGCACCCATTAAGCAGGCCAGTTTCTGTTCATCTTTGCTATCGCTCCATACGGCTGCCTTCCTCGCGCCGATGGCTTGCCCCAGTAAACGCCCCGCCGCTAAGTAGCGGCGGTCTAGCACTTTGCTTAGCCCAAGCAAGACGTCCTGTCGCAAGTCTTGATAGACGGCTGGCCACTGTGTGCGGTCCATCCATGCTCCAGACGCCACGAACTCCCTGCTCCGTATGTCCCGGCCGTGCACCCACATCTGGTTCTCCGACGCCAGGAATGCTGGCTCCCGAACCAACACCGTATTTAAGTGAACATGGCTCAGCAAGATCACACTCGGCGCTTTGCCCGGCTCCTCGCGTCTTTGTTGTTTTGGTGCTTCATGTGCAGGTAAGAAGGGTTGCAGCAGGCTGTGGACGCTTCGGCCGAAGCATACTTCGAACCACCCGCTGGCGGCACGCGACGGAAAAAGCGCTGGCACTGTACGCCTTCAATCCACGGGAGTTCATCCTTCGAGGGCAGTGGATCAGACCGTCGTCTTCCCGGTTTTTGTGGATTTTGCCAGCCGTGCACTTTTTGGGCGTGCTTCTGCATCGTCTTAAGCTGGTGGACAACATATGGGCACCGGCGACATTTTAACCCGTCTGGCTACGGAGGCTCGAGAAAGGGAATTGCCTCCGTCGTGGGCGGTGGAAACTTAAATTCCGCCAGCTGAATCTGGATCCGTATAATGTTGGCTAGCTGCTGGACTGTATCGGCGATATCGCGTCTCTTGGCGGGCGAGATGTTCTCGTGCCATGCCCGCAGATGCGTCACCACCTCGTCGGCTACACAGGCAAACTTGCACTGCTTGCAGACGACAACGCGGTATTGTGGTAAGTACGAATGGTTCCATTTCGTACGGCCGGTTTTTACATTGCTACTGCTTGAGTAGATCAATTGCTACTTCGTATTGGTCTACGGACTAAATATGTCAGAATGGCATTAAGAGTCAACGCGTCGTTCACGCGAGAGCAATTTCCTTATTCTTGTAAACTTGAAATAAAGTTTAGCGTGCTCTTACGTTGTCCATTTAGATGGTACCATTTAAAGAACTCTACCAGGGTATTTGTGGGCTAGGAAAAAAGAATTCTTACCCCTGTTTTGTGGAGAGAAAAAAAATAGAATTCTACTACAATTCTTTTGAAAATACTTGTAGTAGGGTGACAATCGGGAGAAAGAGAAACTCGTGGGAGGATAGAGAGGAGCCCCGAGCTGGTGCCGGGGCCCTTCTCTCTTGACTTCTGATCGGGAGTTGTCTTCTTAGGAAAAACCTGTTGTTCTTGACTGTTTTTTGTTCATACTCTCTTCCTAAAACTCCCCTACTAAACTCTTGAGCTGAAAAAACTAGCTGTCCCCCCCCATTTTTTTCTTCTCAAAGAAAAAGAAAAGGAAAATAAAATCTGCCTGGTGATCCTTCCTTCCAGGCACTTATGATCAGAACCTTTCTTGACCGATTAGGAAGAAAAGCGGGGCAGGGCATCCTGGACCATAATTATGGAGTTTCGTAGTCCTCTCCAACATTATGGTCACAAGACGTGGCCGCAGATTCCATACTATCTGGCTGATCGACCAATTCGAGTTCCGATACCCCATCCTGGGCCGCCGACCTCGCGGACCGTACACGACTGAACGAGTCATCAGCCGGAAGCTCAAAACTATGGTTCTGGGGCTTGTTCGCATGACGAAGGCTATATATCGCTGGGAGGTTGGCCACCAGCGCCGCCCCGAACTGTTCGACCGAGCCCCAGATGTAGCGCCGGACTTGCGAGGTGCCCTGGTTGTACACCGGCAGGCGAACGATGGCGATGACGATGAGGAGGATGCCGATGGAGAAGAGGGCGATTAATTGAAGCCGCCTGTTATGATTAGCATCGGAATTCCCCGCGCCACCGTCCAAGGTTCGTGATACACGTACCGTTTCAAGCTGGTGTGTTTAAGGGAGAAGATCCAAGGCATGGGGAAAACCAGAAGCATTATATCGGTCGCTATGTTGAGGGATACGAAGGTAAATAGTTGAATTGTGGCATCAGTGCATGCGCCTGTTGTTTCGTCACCACGCCAATCCCCCCCCCCTCCCCGGTTTTCTGTCAGATAATTACTGTTCATGCGACATTCGGACGAGGGCCAGGAGAATGAAACGTACCGGGAAACGGCACCACTTGCCAGTATAGTCGGATAGGAGAACAATCAACGAAACAAACGACCTGCGCTGCGACATATGTGACAAATAAAATTGTCCAATATATCCTAACTATTCGCGCTGCCACAGGCAAACCAGAGAATATCTGCTTGTAAAGAAGCAGGACGACTGACTTCTGCACCCAGAGACTGGGCATGATCTGTTAGTTTTTACTCAAAGGAATGATGGGCTTGGCCAGCCAGGGCTAGATAGAGTCAAGTCTTCCGTACTATGTGTTATACACCAATCTGTTGGTGAGCGTAAGCTTGCTCCCCACCTCGAGGTGGTATATCTCGGTCGCGCCGGGGGAATAACCAAGTCTCTGATTATTGTTGTTGCCCCACATGACCACCACAGAGACGAATCCAGTCCGCGCTTGGACACACACGATGGCACCCATTGTCAGATAATCGCTGAGGTCCAGCGATCGTTTCCGAAGCTTGCGCATCGTTAACCGCAATGCCATGACGAAGGTGGCAGCAAAACCGAAGACGGCCGTCAGGACCAGGATGACCAGCTGGCTATTGGAAACCATTTTGGCGATGTCGTGGGACGCCTTGCTCCGTACTCAGCGGTGGCCCCTTTTTTTGAATGTGAAAGGGTAAGAGAGATCGATCTAGTGCCGAGGCCCGCACAATATTTTATGACTCGTGTTGGTTCCTATTTATACGTGCCGTTGCTTGCAATTTCCTCCATATAAGTGGTAGATTACTCTCACAACGCCACCAATATGAGTGGGGACCAACACCAGTTTTGGTGCCATAGTACACTGCTACGTAGTACTCCTCAGCCCAAGAGGCGCGTTCATTGGGACCCTAGCCTCGCCAGCAATTCCAGTTTAGTCCTCCCGTTACTCCTCACTTCGTAAAAGGTTGGTCTAACCCTACTCGATTAACTGTGGCTGGCAGTGGCGTGTTTCCATCAGCGATTATTGGGTTACCTTGATTCTAAAAGGGGTTAAACAATAAATCGTACTAACTTGTACGTACTCGTACAGAACCATCAAATGTACTGTTGTTTTGCAACCTTCTAGGTGTGGGATGATCACCCCGCATTGTGGCAAAATTTCAGTGGTTCATACCTGTGGCAAATCCGAATAATAGCCCAGGCACCTCGTAACTGAGAAGCCTGGTTGTGGATTTGGGCGTTACTGATTTCAATTAACAGCATTTGCCTCTGGTCCAGCCAGTACAAATAAAAAGGAGCCAAGCTCCCAAGTAACAAGCAATGGTGGTTTTGCCCAAAATCGAGGAGGAATTTTCTTGCAAGTACGGTGTAATTACGTTATAATAATAGTTGGTTGTAATTAGTTGGATCATACGCTAAGTAAGATACCATCCTCTCGGCGAACAACAAAGAAACGATATTTTATATTGCCGACCCTCCACGTAGTGTTCATGGATTGGTACAGTAGAGTTGATCATCTATGAACCACGTCGCCAAAATTTCTGATATAGCCAAAGTTTGTTCACGTCTAGGGCCCAAAAACCCAGGTGCCATAAAAGGCCCCTACACTGTGGCGGTCAACGGTTTTCGTGTCGTCAGCTTTCACTGTATCGTCGTCATATTTTAGAAAGAGAAGCGCCCACACACTCCTGTTCACTTGCACCACGGGCAAGGTAGTGTTGACCTTTTTGCCGGTTCTGTGACGTACGCGAGAGTGTCCGTAGTCGTATGAGATTTACCCACACCGAGAGCTATTCCTTGGCCTCCGATGGGAGCATCTGATACTTTTATTTCAATGTTAATGGCGATATGTTGAGGACGAAGAGGGTTGGTGGAGGAATGGTTGATCGAATAGCGGTTACTGGCTTTCGTGAGCCGTTCTTATACATGCTCTTGAAAGGTCGAGTTGTTGAGCTTGCTGTAGAAGTCGACCTTCTTAGCTTGAAGGCTTCCGGCCGACTAGGTGCTGGCTAAGGTACCGCTTGTTTATAGAAGCTCTAGTAGCATCTTAGTACGAGAGCTCTCCATCAAACGGCTTCGTGGTGATGCCCAGGAGTGGTTCGTGGATACGGGCGTTCCAAGCTGGCTCGGCCGGGATCAGTAGAGAAGTTTCTTCCGTTCTGTTGGAAATCTTTTAGAGACTACACGCTGGCGGTAACAACCGGGCCCTGTATACAAGCAATCCATGTAAGCATAGACGGCGACTGTGATATGAGCGAAGGCGAAACGGGAACAGACAATGGGCGATCCGATCTCGACCACGACGTGCACGACGAAGCCCACGTGCAAGATAAGCTCTTCGACCACATCTAGCAGGCGATGGAGCGCGGACCCTTTGCCACCGAGTCGGCCTTCCTTGCCTCCATCGGCGTCGCACTCCGACGCCGAGGTGCTGGCGCAGCTCGCCTAGACCTCATTAGCGGCATGATTGACCGGCTGCCTTCGTATAGGGCACCTGTACAACCGCATGTGCCGCGGTCTGTTTCAATGTCATTCCCGCTTCAACATGCCAACCTCACCCCAGGAAACCTGCTCGTGCGGCGCACAGCACAGTCGAGCGCGCCGGAGATCGTCGGCGTGCTGGGATGGGGCCAGAGCGGGTTCTACCCGCTGTGGTGGGAGATGGCCAAGATGGCGGCGTCCGAAGACAAGCTGCTGGTGGACCTGGCAGCCCGCGATATTGCGTTTCAATGGTACAGCCAGCACGCGAGCATCATGCTGCACGTGCGGGACATTATCTATTAGAGGCATTGCATCTTGGAAGGGTAATCGAGGTGTTTTTTTTTTTTTTTGTTATCCTTCTTTTTTTTGCTAATCTTTTTTGTAATTATTGTTTTATAATTTTCATACGGATATTAAGGGGGCAATGGGGCTCTTATATAGGTTTGTATTTTTTCTCTTCTTTAAAGCCATAAATACAAAAATATCACAAAGTTCTCTGTCTGCGCATCTAGACCACATTTGTGTCCCTAAGAGACGGAAACTCGTGTCTCTTTCTCTCACAGGAAATACCGATACCCAACTGTGCCTTCCATCTCGGTGAGGACGGGCGCCAGGTCGAGACCCTTCTCGGGCTCGCCGCCCAACGTCGATACCGCCGGTGCGGCCTCGGCAGCGACGGCTTCGGCCCGCTCGAACTGGCCGTTCTTGAAGACAAAGTACTGACGCAGGCTGATGGCCAGGAGCGCGTTGAAGAACATGAAGGCGGCGCAGATGGACATGCCCTTGACGTAGTACGGCCGCTGGGTCGTGGGGAAGATGCGCGTGCCCAGGATGGGCCCGCACTGGCCAATGATGTTGAGCATGGCGATGCCGACGCCGCGCTTCGTGTCGGTGCCCTGGTTGTTGAGGACCCAGGGCAGGATGTTGGCAATGGCAGGGAAGACGCCGGCGGCGGCCAAGAACACGCCCAAGTAGCGCACGGCGACGGTGCGCACGGTGGCGAGCAGGATGTAGCCGATGCCACCCATGATGGAGAGGCCCGCGATCATGACGCCGCGCTGGCGCACGCGGTCGGCAATGTAGGTGGTGCCGATGCAGACTAGGAAGGCCAGGAAGTAGGGCGGCGCCGTCAGGCCCTGGGCGGCAATGCTCGTGAAGCCCATGGTGGTGAGGATGGTGGGGAGGAAGACGGGTAGCGACGCGAACGAGACGTTGCAACTAAAAAACTAGAGGGGATGTCAGTGGGTGGCAGATACACAAGACAAGAGAAGGGGGGGTAAGCGAGAGGAGGCGGCCATTACCATCAATGGAAGAATCAGGGTTTGTGGCTGGGTAAACGCGGACAAGATCTCGCGCACGCTGATGCCGCCCATGCCGAGGCGCTCCTTGCCCTCCTGACCCGTCTGCAGCAGCGTGCGCGCGCGCGCGACCTCGCGCTCCTCCTCGGTCAGGAAGCGCGCAGTGTCCGGCGAGTCCGGCATGGTGAAGAAGACGACGAAGGCCATGACAATGGTCGGCAGGCCCTCGACGAGGAACAGCAGGCGCCAGTTGGCCAGGGCGGCGTGGCCCGACGTAATGCCGTATGCGAGGGCGCCGGCGAAGGTGGTGGCCAGCGGCGCGGCCGACAAGAAGATGCCGCACCGGAAGCCGAGCTCATCGCGGCGGTAAAAGAAGCTCAAGAGGTACGGGACGCCGGGGGAGAAGGCGGCCTCGGCCATGGCGAGGAACCAGCGGCAGGTCATAAGGCCGGCCCAGTTGAAAGTGGTGGCCTGAAGGGTGGAGGCGATGCCCCAGACGAGGATGGTCGCGAAGGCCCAGATGTCTGCACGGAGGAAGTGATTGTGGTCAGCATAACGCTTATGTCTTGCACAAAGATAACGAGACAAGGGGGAAGGGGGGCATACGAGGCGGGAAAATCTTCCAAAAGATGGCGGCCCATTCGAAGATGACTGGACGGACAAGATGTTAGCTCGAGGTCAAGACGGCGACGTCGCTGCACGAGTTATGGCGTCAAACGCACTGTACGGAATGTAGAAAATGGTCAACAGCCATTGGTATTGGGACTCGCTGAAGCCCAGGTCCTTGCCCATGCCGGCGGTCTGGGCATTGCCGATGTTGGAGCGGTCCAAGAATGCGAAAAGGTCTGAGGGGCGTTAGAGATGGGGAGAGCAGACGGAAAAGAGACAAGACGACGAGACCTACAGCAGATAAACACTAGCGTCACCAGCACGCTGTCCATCTTGCGCAGCAGGCGCTTCTCGACGGCCGGCTCGATGTGGACCATGTGGTAGCCGGCGGGGAGGTTCGGGGCAAAGCCGGCGCCGTCGGCCACAGCTTTGTTGTTGGCTGTGTCCTCGACGGCTGTGCCGGCGGTCATGGTCGGGGCCAAGGCGACGTCCTCGTACCGCGCGTCGACGGGCTTTTCCATCTTGGCAGTCTTGGCGAGGATGTGGAAAAAAATTTAGTATAAAAGCTTGGTATAAAACGGTTTGGAATATGTGATTGCTGCGGCGCCGAAGAAGAAACGCGAAAAATGGAAAATGGAAACCAGAAAATGGAGAGGAAATGCACTTTATATAGTTTTACAGAATAGGCGGGCGAGTAAAAGCGACGATGATATGGACAGTGGGAGACGGGAAAAAGGGAGCAGGGAAAGTATAAAAAGAGTAGAATGGAATTAAAAGAGGCAATTTTCAATAAACGCCCTTTTTGTGCTTATCAGGGCGTCCTCTGGCAGGATTCAAAGAGCCAGGGTAGACGACAAAAATCCCTCTTACAAATAAAAATACATAAGCAGTACGGCCCTTTGGGATGTCTTCTGTGGTGTGTGATATGCCACTTTCAGGTGCCGCGAGATGTTCTTTTTTCCTCGAGACGGGGCAGCACAAAGAAATGGGGTGTCACGTTGGGGTAACCATCCACAGAACCGGGGATCTGGCGCAGATTGCAATACGGGGTATTCTCACGGTCCGTTTTTTCCCTCGTCCCCCGTGCGGGGATGAACAGGAGAGGCAAAAAAGGGAAACAAGGAGTGCGGAGGCCATCATTGTGTGTGATGACGGGGTTTAACGTGATGCAGCGATGCAGAGCTACGGAGGGACGACGTCTACGGGGCGAAGTGGAAAAACAAATCAATAAATGGAGCACAGAACAGGAGAACTGGAGAACAGCAAGGATTGCCGGCTTCCCCAACCGGCTTTCTCCGTCAGCCGAATAAGTAGCGCTGGCCGGGGGAACGATTGGCCAAGCTGGCCGCGAGCTGGAAGGCAATTGGAGATTTGCGGATGTCTGCGGAGACTTTTCGAACTCGGCCGAGGTAGGGCGGAGCCGGGATGGGGGAGAGAGGGGAGATTAGAGATCCTTTTGATTATTTTGTTGTGCTCTTTATCGTCTTCGTTTTCCTTTTTTTTTTTTTTTTTTTTTTTGTCTTTCCTCCTCTCTCCGTCTGCGTGACTCGTTGGCCGGGGTCGTAATTAGTACCCTCTTGACCTCGCTGACTCTCACCGCCTGTTTCTCTCACCACGATGCTGCTGGCTGTGGTTGGCGGCGTGGGGCATCACAGTCTGTTGCGGAACCGTGTGACGAAGGCAAAAGAAACGAAGAGGCAAAAACGACCGACGTTGTTTTTCCATCAAAGTGTGCCAACCAGACGAGGGCTTGGCGCTAGCAACGAAAATGGAAGGTGTGAAGAGGAGCTCTTTCACTTTTTCTCGTTGCTTTTGCGGGCAACGCAGACCCTCGCGGCCCCCACTAAGCGATATCAGGTAAAGCGGCATATGTGCAGCAAGAACTCGGTAGTGCAGTACAAAGTAGGAAGTAGTTGCGAGCTTATCGTAATATGACCTGTGTATTACTCCGCACGGCCACGAATCCGGCAGACGCGTAGAAAGAGGGCGGTAGCAGGAGAAAAGAATCTCCGGGAGAAAAGGGAGGGGGGAGGTCGAAGACGGACAGGAGAAACGAAAGGATGACTGAAGGGGATAATGTAAGAGAAAGGGAGTCGACGACAGGTTTGGAGATGGCCGAGGGAATCTCGCAGATAGCGAGCGTCGTCGCGCCAGATCGAGGCGACGAGAATGAGATACGGGCGGGTTTCATCAGATCGCCAAGCACTTCGTCGGGGTGCCCCTTTCTCCACCTCTCCCTTTTCTGCCTTGGCCTTGTTCTCTGCTCTTTGTGACCTCCCCTGGTTTTACCGGCCGCCCTGCAAGACGCGACCAAACAGAGCGGAGCATTGCAGCACTCGTTGGGAAAGAGCGTAAACTCGTACTATGGCGGCGTCTTGCTGTGTCAGGCACCTTGTGCAGCTATTACGACGTAATACACTGCAGCAATTACGGCGCACAAGTGCTTCGTATGGGGTAGTAGCAATAAATAACGTGCGCAGAGCTTTCCCGTTCAGGAAATTGGGGAAGATCCCTCGCACTGGCAACCACTTCGTGCGAGGGGCCTGTGTTTGTTTTCCATGTACTCCGTATCCAGCCCTGGTTCAGTGCGTTTCCTGTGTTGGCCGAGATGGGCAGTGCATGTTTCGAATTGTTTCCTTTTTTTTCTTTTTCTTCTCTGTTCGAGTCGCACTTTCATTGCCCATGTTTTCCCACTGTGGTTGGCTCCTTTTTTTTTTTTTTTTTTTTCCATTTGCCTGTTCCGGGCTTAGCGCCCCCCTGCCGAGACACAGGACAGGGCCCTGCGCTCCTGCTGCTCCATTTTTTGGCGCGGGCACAGAAAAACGGGAAATTGGCAGGCGCTCACAAAGGAATGGGTGTCACGTTGGGGTAACCATCCAAAAAACCGGGGATCTGGTGCAGGATGTACGGGGTATTCTCATGTCCGTTCTTTTCCTTGTCCCCCGCCACCAAGAGGCTGCGGGGATGAACAGGAGAGGCAAAAAAGGAAGCAAGAAATGCGGAGGCCATCGTTTGCGTGAGATGACGGGTTTAAGCGTGATGCAGCGATGATTAGCTGCGGAGGGACGACACATGGTCTGCGGGGCGACATGGCCACAAAAGCCAAGAAACGGAGAACAGAACAGGAGAACAGGAGAACAGAAGAACAGGAAAAATGACAATACGGCAAGGATCGCCGGCGTCCCCGACCGGCTTTCTCCGACAGCCGAAGAAGTACCACTGGCCGGGGGAACGATTGGCCAAGATGACGGCTGGCAGGCAATTGGAGATGTGTGGGCGGGCGTCTTCGGAGACTTTTCGAGCTCCGCCGAGGCTGGGCGGAGCCGGGATGGGGAGGGGAAGTTGGATTTTAGTTCTTGCCGAACATATGCCGCTTTACCCGATATCGCTTAGTGTTAGCCGCGAGTGTCTGCTTTCCCCGCAAAAGCAACGAGAAAAAGTGAAAGCGAACCCAAAACGCGGAACCCCCGGATGCTGAAGCGGCCAGAAGGGACTGACGCTGGTGGAGACCTTGAGGTTGGGTTCAATTTTATTACTTGTGTAGGCACGTGCTCTGACGTGCAGTTCTGTGCACTGGTCAAGCTTAACGACAGGCTGACTAACGGGTTAACGAAAGCCTTGATAAGAGCAAAATTCAGGTGACTTCAGGGAAGAGTGGATACAGACGTAGTGGGACGCCGCCAGGTCCTTCCACTAATCGCCTTTCCGCGCTATTTTAGTGGCAAAACATAAGCATATAAAGTGGACGAACCTGCGGGATGCGGGGTAGACGGCGGCTCTGGTTAGACGAGCGCTCTTTAACGCCAATTGGAGTGGCCCTATGTTTCTCACCGTCTTTCCTTCCAAGAAGGACTGACGAGCCCCTTTGACATGCCTGTGTTGTGTGCGTGCGTCACGTCGCTGCCGGCGCCTCTTTTCTCGTAATTTCTCACCGTTCTTTTCAGTGAGGAGCATCAGCCTCAGCCAGCATCAACGCCTGTCATCACTTGTCATTCGGAACTGCATTTTCCTTTTCCTCAACCTTTTAGCTCTCAATCCAACTGTCTCCGGCAAATGCTCCCCATGCTGTTTTAGCGCTCCCGTCGCTCCTAGCCCGACCCAAGGGAGGCCTACGGTCTTATGGTGTCCTGCATCCCGCCCCCTTCCCATACAACAGACCCCTGTATTCTGCATCCCGCCCCATTTTCCTATTTATTTTTTTGCATCCCGACACCTTCCAAAAGAAGTCAAGTACATCATGCAGCATTGCATCGCTCTCTCTATGTTCTAGAACTTTACCCTCTTCAGCTAGCCTACTAATCAAGAAACACGAACGCGTAAACAAGCGTTTCGACAGGGGAGGCGCGTCGTAGGGAATTAAATAATTGTCGAAGAAAAGGGCAATCAGCGGGCGTAATAATAAAGGGATGGGTTGTACGAGGCATATATGACGTAGATCAGAAAGAAATATCTATTTCGTTGAAGCTGTATAGAAAATAATAACGACTGAATAAAGGCTGTAGAGATGCCGCTCATTGATGTCTTGTCAAGACTTCGCTTAAGCATCGACTTGACGACCAACCTCTTAATCTGTTCGAATAAGGGCTGCGGTTACACCTTATCGCCGGATCCGCACCAGCTCGATAGTCACCTACGAACTAAACACGATGCACCTCTGGAGGATCGACGGAAGGCGAAGTTGCTCCTGCGGCGTCGCTCGTTCCAGGACCCAGCTAAGGCGCCGTTCCGGGAAGACTGGTCGGTACAGGATTCGCGTCTGCGTTTGTACGACGGTTATGTTTGTCGGGTATGCGGTTACCGAACGAGGAATCATACCACAGTCCGCCGCCACATTGGCAAAGAGCACGTCCCTCCCGGAGCCAATTACACAAAGAGGGTCACCCTTCTTGTCCAAGCGGTTAACCTCCAGTGCTGGACATGCCCGAGCCGGTCCTACTGGATTGTGCGGCGTCAGGGCGGCGTCACCAAGTCTTTCTTAGACCAGTTGGGCATGCGAATAGAGAAGGCGAGGATCTACCTCTAGGCTTATATTCTCCCTGCACCCGATACAGTAGTCTGATAGTTCGAGCTTTCCTTCAGTAATCAGTTCAAAACCTCCTATCTGCTGCTTGCTGCGCGCGCGATCCCGCTGATTCAATCCTTTCATCTTATCTGCCTTACATCCCAGGCCCTTGCCGGAATGTGCCCTACTCTAACTGCTTGATGTATGCCACGTTGTGATAGACGGAGTTGACCAGCGACGGGGCCGAAGAAAGCCAGAGACGAATGAGCGTACAGTTGATCCAGTGGTGCTATCATGAACCCTTGTCCTAGAAGCTGTCGAATGTGTCGTCCCAGACAGCATTAACAGAACACATGGGGTAGTCATTATCAAAGTCGTAATAGCCCACATCATCGTATCCAAACATGTCCGCAGCAAGCGCCTCTTCTCTTTGTTCCTCCAAGTCCTCAAACATGTCATCCATAGTGAGCACGCTCTGCGTCGTACCAGAGCCCCAGGGCCCGCGTGTCTTCGTGGACGACTGAGGGTCATAGTCGGGAGCGTAAGCCTCGACTACGCGGTCCGCGCTCTCCGTCTCAACCTTCGCGAGACAATCGCCCTCAATGCGCTTCATGTAGACGTCCTGCAGGTCGGGAAGATGAATGACATCGTTGACGCAGTATTGAATGGTCTTGTCATCTAGTGGCCGAGCAGCAAACACCCCAGTGGACATCATGTTCCGCGTGTCCTTCTTGGTCCGGAGCCAGCGATTCAGCGCCATGAACCCGAGCTTGAGATCAAACTGGACGCATTTGTCCAGGCCATGGACATAAGTCTTGTCGCCGACGCGGGTTGTATTCTCGAGCAGTTGGACGTCTGTGACGCCGGCGAGGCCGACGTGGTACAGAGCCCATAGGGCATCAGCGTCGTTCCGCACATCCCAGATACATTTGGGGATGCTGGGGTCTTCGAAGATAGATTTCAGGGTCTTCCCACCGCTAGAAGTCATGGTAAAGAGACGCATCACCTTCTCCGGGTAGAGGAGAATGGTGATGAGGGAGATGGTCCCGTGTCGGCCGAGATTGTTTCCTTCTAAGTCTAGATAGAGAGTGTTCGACGAAGAGATGGAAGACAGGAATGCTTTGAGGTCTGCCGTGGAAGAGATGAGAGCCGGCGGCGACGTAGCGCCGGCCATGATATGGCCGAAAGTGAGCGGATTTGGTGGCTGAAGAGACGCAGAGACTAGAATGCTGTCGGTCTTCTTCCGGCTTGGGAGAGCCCGGTAATAAAATCCATTGACATCTCTTGCATTGGTCGTTGCGGTATGTATGGGGTAACAGAACCAATTCGCCATAGGGACGGTGGCGTTTCGCTGCCGCTCCCTGGCAGACTGCGCAGCTGGCCCACGTTGTCCTTGGCATCGACTCGTCCAATGGAACACTGGATCAGGTTCAACGTTCTTGCTCTGCCAAAATGGCCTGCCAGCGGATCTCAGGCGGCTGAGCCTTTGCTGTCCAGGGCCCATGGGCCTAATGCAACCCCGCTTTCCTCTTTAGGCGAGTCGCTGAGCCGCGTTTTGTTACGGCGCTGTGGCCCCCGTGGCAGGGCCTGTAGGCCTGGTGCAACCCCACTTGGCTGTTTAAGCGAGTCGCTAAGCCGCCTCGTCTCTAAATCAAAGCGCTGCAGTCTCATGATCAGTTAATAGAGGTCCTCTGAAGGCCTCTGCCATAGCTTCTTTAGCACGGCATATTACAGCCTACTTGATTTCAACTCGACTGCATTTCTGATTCAAACACAAACGGCCGTACATCTTACCCGGCACATCGTAGAAACATCGACCGGTTGTTGTGTTTGCATTCAAATCGATGTTGACGAACAGGGATCGATGTCTGGATAGAAGGAGAGGTGTGTTCTGGTTAATTGCATTTTCGGCTGGCTAGCTATTAAAGCGAGTCTGGTTTGAAGTGGTAATAAGAAGGAAGATTCATGTGACAGCAGCAAAATCTGCGCAGTTCAGATACGAGAAACGAAAAGACGGTCTCCTCGGTGCGCTGACCAAAGAGATGCAAACAAGTGATAGTCTGTCTCTTCAACCCACGAACCAGTCATTGAGCTACAGCGTTACGGAAACAACAACGGCTGCCCGAAATATCCAATCGCCAAACATTGAGTTCCCCAGACGACTTGGTCTGCGATTGGAAGACTTCAAGGCATCCAAGTGCAAGCTGAATGCAACGGGCTCAGATGTGGGCATGCTTGGTGTCATTTTAAATTGTCTCTCGCCCTAGGCGCTCTCTGTAACGTAACTAACACCTAACTAAATAGATCAATTCCACCAGATCTGAATGTTGACTAGCCACATAACCCCGATCCCCTAACTTCAGCTCGTGCTATTCGGGAACCTTCCTAAAAGCCCGACACCTAGCGCTTTAGGCAGCTGGCCGCTCTTGCAGGATTCCATTCGCACTTTAACCCTGGCAAGTACATGAAGCGCATATTACAAGTTGGAACCAAAAAAAAAGAAATAAAACAGAATAGGCAGAAAAAAAAAAAGAAAACCTCCACGGCTATTTTAACAAGAATCTCGTAAACGTGACGTGCCTCTTGCCCTCATATTCCTAGCCGTCTGCCAACTTTCCCGAGTTAAAAGACCGTGTCAAGGCCGTCACTTAGGCGGCCCAACATATGCAAGTGGCTTAGATGAGGTCCCAGGGCTCCAGCCTTTTTTCAATCCCTTTTAAATTCATCCTCCCGCAGCAACGCACCGTCGAGGACCCGGCCTAGGTGTGTCTTGTCAATCGACTGGCAGTCGCGGCGTGTCTTGGTAAAGAACGTCTTGAGGAATGAGACGGGGCTTCGCGTGAATGTGGACGTGTGGATGACAGCCGCTGCATCGCTTCCGGCCGGCGCTGACACAAGGAAGCCGTCGGCAGCCATGACGGTGCCCTCACACGGCTGGGCGGACGACAGACGCAGCATGCGACAGAAGTCGTGGTACTCGGCAAGTGACGCGAAGTACAGCTGGCCTGCGAAGAGATTGAGCAGCGTAGTAAACCGGCGTGGGGGTAGAGTGCAAAGCGGTGGTTGGGATGAAGGTACCGTGTACAGATTAAGGTGATCAAGTGCTGGGAACTCGAGATTCGTTCGGGGCACGTAAATGTGCAAGGTTGTGGTGCGACTGGTGCGAATCTGGAGCAGCAGCTTGTTCGCCTCGAATGGACTGATGATGATCATTTGCTTCCAGCAGCTATCACCCCGCTTATCCGGTGCATGGCTGACTAGAATCCACTGAGGCGGGCGCTGGTAGGCATCGGAACGATAGGTGAGCCCCTCCTTATGTGAAACAAGAACTGTCGTGGCAAAGTCTTTTGTCACCTGGACGTCTCCGGGGAACATGTCCACATCCAAAAGACTGGCAGCACTGGTACTCCCGAGCGACTGGAACGCCGGCATGCAGGCAGGCGAGCTCGGAGAAAGAATGCCCGTCTGGACAAACTTTTGCAAATCGGGGTGCAGGCTATGCTTCGCTGGTTTGGCCGGCGGCGGCCGCTCGATCTGGCGTTCTTGCTCAAACTCGGGCGACAATTCCCGCTCTTGCTCTTCGTGCAGAGCGACGGCATCAAAGTTGAGCTGGCCCATGTCGTGGCAGCGCTGGCGGATCTGCTGCTGACGGTATGAACTGTCATCGGAACTGTCCGCCCGGTGACCGACTATGCTGTGCTGATCGCGCCTCTCTTGGGGTCGATACATCGTCTCCATGCTGCGTGCCTCATCTTCTAAGAACGCTTCGGCCTGGGTGGACGACAAGTGGATTTCCCGATCCTGCGTAGACCTTTCCCACACGACGCGCTGGCGCTCGTAGCGCTGCCCCTGGATAGCCCAGAGCGGCATGCTCTTGCGCAGATCCTGGTGCGTCTCACTGATGGACCAGCGCAGTATGTCCAGCACGGTTATATCGTCCGAGTCGCAGCCTCCTTGCAACTGGGATGTCCGGTGCCCTGACTGGCGGTGGCACTCGCGGATACGAATCTGGATCTCTTCGGGGACACAGAAGAGGACCGACTGGCCCTTGCCCAGCTTCCGCATGCGCATACAAGCTGGGATAATTAGCAGAATGGTCATCGATAAGCAAATAGCAGCAAGTGACTCACCCTGGACTAAACGATCTTTGGTCAGATTGGCCCCAAGAGTCACGGCAGCACGATACGTGTCCGGTAGGCGGAGATCAGTGCCACGGGTGTGCGCCTCGTCGAGGAAAATGATGCAGGCGTCCATTTGATCGGCGTATGGTGAGATGCGAAGCGGCTCTATGCGCCCGCGGTAGTCAAGAACTGTAATCTCTTCTTTGTCGTCAAAATAAATAGCAGCTTCGACTGGCGACGCCCCGCCTAGAATACGAGACTGCTCTAGCTGCAGCCATTTTGCAGCAACTTGGTCATTGGTCCATTCTATGATCTGAGCGCCGACATCGAGGATGACGCGTAGCCGAGTGTCCTTCCGGTCGACGACGACGCGTAAAAGCGTCTCGGCCATGGATGGGGAGGACGATGTCTGGCAAGCTATGGCTTCTTCCCAGAGAGCCCGACCGTCCTTGGATGCCGCGTTTGTCAGCATCTCCGTGGGCAAGAGGAGCACATGATTTTCGGGGCGTAATAGATTGCTGAGGACGAGTGCGTTGGTATGCTTCTGGTCTGAAAGGTCGAGATAGGTGACATCCAAGGGCAGGACACATCGGGAGTCGATCGTGCCGCTGAATCCCGTGGTCGGGTGGGCTTTGACTCCACCAATGTCCCAGCCCGAGGCAGACAGCTTCTGGGGAAACTCGCGCATTTGTTTCGGGAACACGATTGACTGCAGGAAATAGTCGATTGTGCGCTTCGTGTAGCGGACTTGACTATTTAGCAATAGTTCTCGTTGGTGTTTATTGAGAAAGCTGATTAGACTTACACGCTGGGAAAATCTTGGTCTTGCACTGCAATCTATCCTTTATGTTGACGCCCATCAGCGTGCAGAAGGCTGCCGGCAAGTTGTCGGCTCCATGCACCCAGGCCTAGTACTCGGAGTCGGCTTGGTCTGACTCGATGAGGTGCTCAAGAGCAAGAAAAAGATTCTCGTCATCAAGACCCTGATAGTAGTAGCAAATGCACGTAAGGGCAATAATCACATCAGGATGGCTAAATTCGCTTCGCGGCGTGGGCTGGTCCTTGGCCCGGTACGGCACGGCTAGCTTCGTCGGCGGTGTTCGGGACGCGTCGAGGCCGTAGTGCACACGCCAGCGCTTCTGCCCCAAAACAAAAAAAAGAATGCCACCGGCACACAAGCCACGTAGTTGCAGCACATAGCCGCGGGTGGAGTCGTCCGTGCAAATCACGCTCTCTACGACGGCGACGTCTTTGGCTTTTGGTTCAGGTTCTGTGATGTACCGGAAGACAGCAGCGCGTTCGGCCAGGCTCCGACGTGCCACAGGGAAGCCAGTCATGCCATAGGCGCAGATGTCGTCAGCCACGTACCGCACGAGGGCGTCACCGGCGTCGGGAGTACGCAGACGGAGCCGTGGGAAGCTTCCAGAATGACCCTGGACCAACTCGACAGATGGAGGCAGTTCCGCTCGCACCTGATCTGCAACCCGCCGGACGGTATCAAGCACGTCTTGTATGGCGGCCCATCGAAACGGCGCAAAGGCAATGGGCTGCTGGCAACCCATAGTATAGATGAGCTCGAAGCGGACACTGAAGTTCTCATCGCTCTCATCGACAATGTCACGGCTGGCGGTCACAAAGAAGTGCTGCATCTTTAGGAGCACCGCACCGAGGTTTATCTTGCCGCTAATGAAGCATTCGACCGCCATGAGCTGCAGCGACAACAGGTGCTCTGGCTGCAAGAGCAACACGCCGCCCTCGTCGCGGCAGCGGAGTATTGCAGCGTGGATGGCGGTAGCATCATCCGCTGTGAGCTGCAGCGCACGCGAAAAGGGCATATGGACAATGCGGCGGCCAACAAGACCTCCGAGACGGGCTGCCAGCATGTGATGCATCTCTCGCGACTGTGGCTTGGCGACGATGACGCGGACGAGGCGCTCTCGGTTGGCTAGTGTGGCCACGACCGTTGGCACGATCACGGTCGACTTGCCCTCGCCCATGTTGAGCTGCATCACTGCGTTGCGCATGTTCGGGGGCAACCGCATCTGTTGGGCAATGTCCTCCTGGATGGGACGAATCAAGAAGTCACCCTCCACCTCCATAAGCAGCGAGTCGGGTTGCTCCTGGGGGTCCCAGTTAGAATGGCCCTCGTTCTGAAGCTCGCGAACCAAATCATGGACGCTAATTTCGTTGCCCTTGACAAACCGAATAAGCCGCCGCGCCCGCTGCATCTGTGTAATTGCCACACCAAAAGCCTCAATCCACGATCTCCACATTGATGACAAGGCTCCCCGATGGGTGTGGGAAAGCTGCTGCAGCAAGAACGCATATGACAACTGTGGGCCGTGATGCCGGCGCAGATTCTCAGAGTTCACAGGTCCTAGGTTCCTGTGGATGGCATCGACAATGGTGTCAAAGAGAAGGTTCACATGCTTGGTGGTACTTTGAAAATGATCCAACAGCCGCTTGCTCAGAGCAGCAGTCGTGTCTGCCTTCCTGACATGGCCTCGGGGCACGGTCTGCTCCCGCAGCTGGGTCAGGCTGCTGCGCAACTCTAGGGCATAAGCACGCTCAAAAGCCGAGTTCGCACAGTTATTGAGGCTGTCGATGAGCGCATCGAGCGGCTGTGCTGGTGTGAGACCCGCCTCGGTGTACGATGCCTCTGGTAAATCCAGGATCTCTCGGGCTTCCAGGCGGGGACTCTCCGGGAGAGACGCAACTGGATCACAAACGAACAGGTCCCCTGGACAAACATGGGTCTTGCGCTGCACAGTATTGGTCATAGCCCTCTCAAAGAAAATGATGCGTGTTCCTATAGCTGTAGTTGTCTCGTTGTTCAAAGCCTGCTGGACCTCCTCCAGATAGAGACGGAAGCGCCGGTTATGGTACCATGTACTGACATGCGGCTGCACGGCGGCTGTAGCTTGCCCCACGTTGATGTATGTGTCTATGAAAGGGTAGAATGGCTGGCTGACCGTTTCGCACGGCCACTGTCGGTTCCAGTACTGTAAAAGGTCCTCGACGGCTTCGCTCTGCTTGTTGTGGAACGTCTCTCGTCTCCGATCTTCTGCCTCGTATTCTTCTTCATCGTACTCTGCTGGTAGATTGCGCTCCGAAGACTCGTTATACTCACGCAAGTAGCTCCTAATGGACCACCGGAGGAAGTTCGTGTCTAGTGTGTCGCCCTGCTTAAGGTGGAACCGCTCTATTTCTGGTGGTTGGACCCGCGACACAGTCGGCGCCGTGAGAATCGCCGCCATGGCGCGCACCACATCCATGTCCACCTTAGAGGCAAAGGCCATCGTAGTCAGCCACATGCGCAGCCGTGACTGGTGACTTTGGAGAATAGTTCCCGAACCATCAGCTTGCGCATGCAGCCAGCACCAGAACTGCGCCCAGTGCTTACTGTGAGTACCCAGCCACTTGCTATCGTACAGCAGTTGATCCGGCGAGGCTGCCGTGGTTTTCGGCCCATCGACACTAGGCTGCTCTTCAAGTAGGTTCCAGAGCCTTACAGCGACGTTTCTGTCCGGCGTCTTCCCCTGCTCGACATAGAGCATGCGCTGATGTAGCATTTCCGATACGACACGCGCCCGCTCCGTGCCGGTTGACGGCTCGCTGATTTCCCGGGTCTCGTAGACCATGTCGTGTTCCCGTGTAAAGTCTTCGGCGCCAAAGCCGGGAGCATGGAATGTCGCAGACCGGCTGGCGGCGCGCTGCAGCAGAAATGAGCTGCCATGCTCCACGTCGGGTCGCTCGACATCGTCTGGGTAGTACAGTTTATCCAGAATGTGCTCGTTAAGCAAACCCACAATATACTATAACAAATGGCATCTACTGTCTAATAAAATATTTAAAGTGCAGTCTACCATTGCTCTAATCGTGAAAATCTTTATATGTCGCGCTTAATGTAATATTCTCGGTAGGTGTTATATCAAAAACACGGCCGCCGTATGCGGCAGGAAACAGTAGTACAGAAACACTTCCAGCTTCCGCTAGAGGCGTGAGGTCTGGACCATGTCACTGGCCTAAGGCGAAGAATGGGCAGAATATAATTCTAACGTTGGTCAAGCATAGAAGCACAACAGAAAAGACCTTAGCGCAAGTATTCTTCAAGTCCTAGGCGCACACTAGCTTCAAGCTGATTATTCTGTCTACAGATTAGCAGCTCTTGGTTGGGCGCGGGTCGTATGAGAACCTTATACTACAGTACTATGACTCTTCCTCTAGATTTAACTGCTATTTATACGTCTAACGGCAAACAAGGGGAGAGATGTTTTTGATTTCGAGTCCGGCGGGATTTGTTGCCCGTAAGGGTAGTTGCTGTGTTACCTAGCACTTAGTTTTCTAGCGTCATGAGTGGCAACAGCGTCGCCAGTATTACCATCACGGTCGTCAACCTCAGGGAGCATGTCCAAAACGGAGCCAGGGTAAGCGACTGGGCATGTCTCGCGTAGTGATACACACAAGTACAACGAGAGCGGTCAAAGTTTTGCCTATGATTATTGAGATTCTCTATATTTTCTATGGCGACTTCTTTTACCGGTTCGGGAAGTTGAACAGGCCCTCATGTTTAAGCGTGCTCTCTCTCTTTGTATCTGGATCTCTAGGCGGCTTTAATAGGAGCATTAGACAACTCCTTCACCTCTTGGAAAACTTTGAGAATAGACGGCGACTGAGCCTGGATGTCTTTCTTGGTGTCCCCGCCCAGCTCACCCCCAGCCATCGCGAGGTTCAGATCAGGTCCCACACCATCATGAAAAGGCAGAGCAGGCCGAGTTACAGCAACACGCAGTTTCATGCCCTTCAGTGTGCCATCGAGCTGATCGTTCGCCGTAGTCCCTCCCTTGATGCCATAGCTGATGATGCCCGCTGGCTTGCCTGCCCAATCGTTATATAGATAATCGATCGCATTTTTTGTGCCTCCTGCCAGTCCGAAGTTGTACTCGGGAATGACGAGGATGTAGCCGTCATATTTAGCGATCTCTTTGCTCCACGCAATGCTGTGGGCGTTGGCGAAGGCAGCTTTGAACGGCACCATGGCAGGAATCACCTCTTCATCGTAGACAGGCAGGTTGAAGTCGGCAACATCGACGAATGATATTTCTACGCCGTCTTTAATATCGGCGCCATTGGAGATGATGTCTTTGACCAGAGCAGCAACTTTCGGTCCGACACGAGGCTTTCGGGTGCTGAACGAAATGACGGCAAATTTCTTAGTAGCCGACATCTTTGGTAGAAGTTGTGCGAAATTTGGTAACAGATGGAGACAAGAGGAATATATGGCAATTCGAGTAGTAGATAAAAAAAATAGATGACAAAAAAAGAATGGGAGCAAGGGGCACCTTCTCCTACTTATGTGAGGTAGTCGGCCGCGATCCTCAGGGGTACGCAATAGCCACAACTTGAAGACATGGACCGTGCGCTTTGGGTGATAGCTGGTTCCGGTTCGCCAGGTTAGGAAATCGCGCGCCACCCCAAAAAATATTTAGTCATAGTTAGCAATAATACAAACTAAGCGTACACGTCACTTTTTCATAACAACGTAGCGTAGGATAGGCGATAATATACGGCTAAGAATATACGTGCAGGACACGCCTTGCACCGCTAGCACTGCTGATTTTGAGGCGTGAGGGAACAACTGACACAGTTCGTTGTGACCGAGTTTAGTTTTAGGAGTTTGATGCAGAGCGGACTATTATTCAATTTGTACTAATCATATTGGGATACCGCGCGCCGCGATAAGGAACAGCAAGTGTTGCAAGTCGCTGGGCAGCAAACTCTGCTCTGATACAGAGAGGACTATTATTCAATTTGTACTAACTATATTGGGATACCGCGCGGCATGACAAAGAACGGCAAGTGTTGCAAGTCGCTGGGCTACAAACTCTACTCGTACGAGGCCGCCTTCTCCGCCTTCTTCTCCTCGGCCAAGACGCGGATCCCATACACCGTGTAGTCGAAGTGGACAATGCGGGTCTGCGTCGCGTCGGGGGTATACGGCTTGCCCAGGCTCCAGATGCAGGCGTCGGTGTTGCGCAGGGCCGCGCGCGTCTCGGCGGAGTACGCGAGGAAGTCGTCGACGAGAACCACCTTCAGTTTCGGGTTTGACTCCACCTGGGCCAAAGGCCGCCGCGACAGCACGACGATAGAGGTGATGGCCGGGTGGCGGAGGCACTGCTGGAGGACCGCGCGGCCGACGAGGCCCGTCGAGCCCGTCAAGATAATCTTCATTTTTAGGGAAAAGCTTTACTAAAGTACCTTTATCAATCGTAAAATGAAATATGGAAGAAATCAGAATAAACCCACACCTGTTCGAAGAACAGAATGTACAGCATACCTTCATCTGCTTTACATTGCGTACGCTCGGTCAATTCGGGTGGCCCAGCGGTGCTTTTCATGCCGCGGACTAGGGATCGCATGTTATTGTGCCCGCCGGAGGGAAAATCGCTGGGGTTATTAATTATGTCTCCGTTGTTGTAAGAGGGGAAAGAATGGCTGCCAGATTTAGTGCTTGATTGAGTGTTGTGTTCGGAGGATCGTTGGGCCTAGTGCCCAGCCGAATCTGCCACCTAATTTATACCGGACTCTACTCTCCTAAGAAAAGCAGCATAAATATAGCCACCACGACAATAAACTTTATTATATTAATAAAGGCGAAGACAGACCTGCCCTTGCGGCCCCTTTTTTTTTAACGCGTCAGGCTGGTTGTTGCGAGAGATAAGGGGCGGACGCTGAACGCTGCTCTGTTTTGGTCAATAGTTCTTCCCAACTTCACAGTCGGTCTGCCCCTGAGCGTCGAGGACACGGGCTACGTCTCGAGCGTGAGCACCCTGCCGCCCATCTTCCTCGGCAACGAGGCGGCGTTCAAGATGATTAGCTCTCTGTTCCCACCGCGTGAGTGCAACACACCAAAAGTTACTTTCGATGCACCCGCTCATCGCCCGATGTCTACATTTGTTACTAACCCGTAGCTGCGTTGACAGAACATTACACCGCCGTCGACGACGTCGCCCGCCTCCACGTCATCGCCATGCTCCGGCCTGACGTGCAAAACGAGCGGCTGTTCGGGTTTGCAGAGTCGATGGGATGGAACGACATCCTTGCCATATTTCGCAGAAACGTTCCGGACAAGCAGTTCTTGCCGGACATCACGAGAGGGGTTTCAGGTCGGTTGAGGATGCGGTCATGGAATCCGTGCAGAGGTTCGTAGAAGATCCGAAGGCGGAGCTGAAGGGGAGGCTGTGGAGTTGAGATGAGGCTTGCTGGATTTGCGAGCTAGCGGAAGATGAAAATGGGTCTTTTTAAACATGACTACTTAAGCATGACATAACCTTTCTAGGCTTACTATTGTATTTGTTTTGGTCCGAAACCAAACGTAAACGAGAAAAAGAACCACGTTTTAGCTCTTGGCAGACAGACTACAGGGAAAGTATAGCACAAGCGTACTTTTCATCACGGGTTGTCCGTGCCCCGATCATTTAATATTAAAAAAACATTCGTTATTTTTCTCAAGAGGGCGCGTTGAAATACAACTCTTTTCTTTATTTTATCTCTTTCGCTTGTTTATTTCATTTTCTTTCGCATCGAGTTTTCATTATTCTTCTTAAATACATCCATGTCTTTTTTTCTTCGCAAAATTGTTCTTTAATTTTCCATTTATTCAAGAAACGCGGTATATGTGGATAATTAAACGCCCCTAGGTATCTAATCGAAAACGAATACGGTCTATCCTTAAATGCCCTCACGCGTCTTAGTGTTTTCAATTAAGCCAGAAGATTAAAGAAACATAGCTTTTTGAATCTTACTGGCAAATTGAAATGCTATTTTTCTTTATTCTGCACAAAATTGCAGTCTATTGTTTATCTTGGGTCTTTGCTTCATTTTAGTATGACCCTAGTCTTTTATCTAACCCGAATCTCTTTAATGGTTGTCTGACCTCAGTCCATTATCGGACCCGGGTCTCTCTAACCCTAGTCCTTTATTTGACCTGGGTCCCTGTCCGCTATAACAAGCCCCAGTTTTTACGTTTTACAATCCGCCCCCGCCCGCACAGCCCAGTAACACTGCCCCCGCGACCGGCAGTACACCACCCCCTTCTGCCCTCCCTCCATCCCGGCGTCGAGCTCGTGGGCAACGGTGACCGCCCGTTCGAGCACGTCCTCCGCCACCACCTCCACCCGGTACTGCACATTCGGCTTCGTCGTCAGGTCCCGTACGACCACGGCGTCCTTGACCAACATCTCCTGCCGTAGCCACGGCTCGAGCGACGGCGGCAGCGTGGCTGTTAACAACACGAGCGGCCGGTTAAACCGGTGTATGCTGCGCAGCTCGGCCAGCCGCTCGCGGTAGCTCACGTCGGTGATCACCGTGTGGCACTCGTCCACAAACACGCGCTGCAACAACCCCGCCGCCACGAGCCCGTCCGCGTACGCGCAAAACGCCTCCCCGGCCGCCACGTCGGCGCTGACCACGACCAACCGCGCCGCCCGTAGCACCCGTTCCTGCGCCGCCAGCCCGGTTTGGAACGCGATGCAGTCGACGCCCATGTCCCGCGCGCGCTGCACTAAGTCTTGCATTAGCGTCACGAACGGCACCACGACCACGCTCGTCCCAGTCCGTGGCAGCACCGCCGGCAGCATAAACAAGATGCTTTTGCCTGCGCCGGTGGGCAGCACGCAAATCGCCGACTGCCCCGGGCCCAGCCCGAAAATCGTCCGCATACATTCTTCCTGCTTCACCGTCTGCCACGCCGCCGCCGCTCCAAACAGCGTTTGTAACCCGTGCGTGATGTCCTCGTACGCCACCCGCGGGCCGTTGCCGTCGTTACGGTTCGGTGGTCGTTGTGGTAGTGGTTGGTGCCGACGCACCGCTTGCCTTGTTTCGTGGCCTGGCTGTCTCTTCCGCTTCGTGTTGGCCTGGGCCCGTCTCGCGCCCGCCGCCCCCGTCCCCACCTCGAAGCCCTTCTCCAAGAACTGGTGCCACAGCCCGCTGATCGCCCGGTACGTCTCGATCATCTCCGGCTGCAAGTTGCCCAAAAACCCCACATGCACCCCGTAGTGCTGCCGCGCGATCTGCGTGCCGTGCGTCGCCTGCAAGTCCCACACCACGTTCCAGCTGCCGTCAAGCAGCACCGCCTCGCCCGTCGCCGGGTCCACCTCGAGCCCTTCGTCGTCCGAGTCCGTCCCGTCGGCCGCCGCCTCCTGCTGCCGGATGACAATCCCCTTGATTTGCCGCCCCATCTCGATCGCCACTGGCCGGTACCGCATCACCCCCATCGCCACGCCCGTGCCGGCCTGCATCACCCGCCCTAAAATCGCGCTCAGCCGGCTAGTGTCCCACGGCCCGCTGGTGCCGTCCCGCCATAAATATTCCAAGTCTTTGTCGGCCGGCAGCGGTAGCCCGCACTGCTTTCGTAGCAACCGCTCCGCCGGCAGTAGCCAGAGTATGTACGCCAACAACATGCGCCCGATCCGGTCCGTCACCACCATCACCTGCCCGCCGTACACGTACACGTTGCCCTGCACCTGCCACGTGTCGCAGTGCCGCATCGTCATCACCTCGGGTCCGCGCCCCGGCTGCCCGCCCCACGTGTGTAAGCGTCGGCAGCTGCTGCCGGAACTGCGACAGCTGCTGTAACCACCGCCGCACCGCCTTGGCCCGCCACCGCCCGTCGCACGCGTTCCACAGCTGCCCTTGCAGCACGTTGAGCACCTTCTTGGGCCCCGGCTCGAGCCACGCGTTGGCCGCTTGCGTCGCAAACGACTGGCCCGCCCCGCGCCGCACCATGGTGTCTTGGATCCGATTTAGCGCGATGCCGCCGCCGATCCGCGCCCACTGCCCGCCCATGAGCCCATCGATCTGCTGCTCCGTCTGTTGGACCAGCCCGCACAGCGTCTGTTGGAAGTCGCGGACCCGAATCGCCTCGCCGTTGTGGTACAGCACCCCGCGGTCGGCCGACCACCGCATCGTCGCCTTGCCCAGCGCCTGTTTCCGGTAGCCCTTGCCGTACGCCATCCAGTCGAGCAGCACGCCATCCAGTCGAGCAGCACGTCTACCACCGAATGCGTCCCGCTGCACAGCCACTGCGCGTGCTCTTCGTCGAACCGCGCCAACGCTTTGTATGACAGCTCGTCCATCGTTAGCGGCTCCTCTTCGAACACCGCCTCGAGAAAAAACGCCCGGCTCCACCACAACATCGCCGCGAGTAGTCCGGTGTAACCAATCGCCTCAGAAAATCCCAACGGCTGCAACCGGATCCCGAGCGCCGCGCAGAAGCATAATAGCGGGTTCGTGTACACGTTGCCGCCCACGCGGTCCCGGATACACGCCACGACAAACCGAAAGCAAGCCCGGTCCAGTGCCTGGGTGGTCGCGTTGTCGCCTCCGTACACCGTGGGCGCCGGGCTAAATGTCCAACCGGCCCGATCGCCGTCGTCGTCGCTGTCCTCGCTGTCCTCGCTGTCCTCGTTGTCGTGCTTTTCATCGTCGTCTTGCCCCTCCCTCTCCACCCGCTCTAGCTTATACACCACGTCTTGGAACAAGCTCCACTGCTCGTCGGTCCACCGCACCGCCCACTGCGCCTCCGCCTCTTTGCGCCCCAGCTGGTATGCCCGGTAACAAAACATAAGAAACCGCTGCCCCACGAGCTTGTACTTGTCCATCGACCTCTCTTGCGCCTTCCGTTGGAACGGCACCCCGGCCACCTTGCGCGGCTCGATGTTGTTCAGCAGCTGCCGCGTGCGCACCGGTACGCTGTCGATGCGAAAGCAGCACCGCTCGACCTCGCGACAGAAGCTCGTGCCCAGCTGCACAATCTGCCTACGCGTCCGCTGCGCCGCCTCGTCCTCTTTGTCTTGCCCCCCGCGCCGCCCAGCCGGCTCGCCCTTAGCCCGGATCCATTGTGCTGCTTCGGCAATCGCCGTCAAGTCGCGAGACGGCCTAAAGTGCCGTACCCAGCCCACACGCTTCACCCAGCTGGAGTCGCGGTCGATGCCCTCTTCTGCGTCGCCTTTGCGCAGCCGCTCCGCGTTCTCGGCCGCCAGCGCCTCCTGCCCCTCGCGTAGCACCGCATCGAGTTGGGATGGCGCCGACGAAGCGGGTGAGATGACCCCCGCCTCGCTGCCTCCCTCGCCCACCACCCAATACCGTGCGAAGCGCCCTTTGCCCCACGACTGGAGCGTCACCGCCGTATACCGCGCGCCGTCCGCCGTGTGCCCGGTGACCCGCCAATGCTGCGTCATACAGTCCCGAGTTCGCGTACGATACCGGCACTGCGTACAATGGTAACCACTGTGTGTTGGAAGCTCGGGCACCGTTGGCGACCCATCCGCCGGGAGCGCTGCTGTCGCCGGGTCGTTGACGTCGGCGTCTTGATACGTGAACAAAATCTCTTGCAGCAGATCGCCTTTCGCTTTGTGCATGTTGCTGAAATGGGTCTTGATGGCAGCACCCGGTCGCACCGCTGCGGAACACACTCGGCACACCAGCATGCGGTGCGTCTCCTCGAGAAAAACAAGCTCGTTCATGGTGAAAAGCAACAATACGCATACAAGTCAACCACTCTAGTTACGAAATCCAGTGACAAAATTTACGCGCGACAAAAAGCAAAAACGCGACCAAACGCGACTTCTACGCCTCATCCTCAGTATTTCCCTCAGCCCCTGTACGGTTCATTTCCGGCATAGAATCCAATCTTTCGCTGGTAGTTGTTTCTGGGTAGGCCAGACTTGAGGCGACGTCCAAATAAAGTTTGACTGGGGGCCAGGTCTCCGGGACTAACTATATTTGGCTACCGTTTTAAAGCCATGGGCTCGGAATCTTCTGTTGCCGTGCGAGACGATTGGCGATTCTGACAGGGGATAAAAAATGAAGTGGATAAATGAAGTCGACCCCTGAAATGAAGTGGACAGGGCTTCTTTTGTGGATCTGAAAATGAAGCGGACTCCTTTTCTCGATCTGGAATGAAGTGGTAGAAGGGTTGCACGGCAGTTTCTGTCTAAATCGGAAATGAAGTCGAGTCCACTTCAATTCTATTACTCGAGTAAGGTCGACGCGGCGGGCGCCGGTGGTTGTGGTCTCGGCGGAGGCGCCGTGCACAAAGAGTTGCCGTTTGCATAGAAGCATAATATTTCCTGTCTGTTTAAGATCATATTTTGATAGCTGGTAAAGCGGGGTCGAAGTTTAAAGCGGAAACGGTAAAGACACCTGTTTTTTAATGGCCTAATTTTTTTTTTGGCTTTTGGGGACCTTGTTGGGTGTTCCACCTTCCCCCACTTGGTGCCTGAAGCAACGAGACCATAACACTACAAGAAAATGACAGAAGTTTCCTGGAGATTTTTTTCATCAGAGGGTTTTCTGTTAAGTTTTTGTCAGCCAATTCAACGCGGCCTGGGAGGATACGATGGATGTCTTAGCTTGCCCGGCCAGACAAGCGAGCAGTAAAGTCTGAAAGGAAGAGCCTCGAACGGGTCAAGGAACTGCCAAGCGTGTTTTAGGAGCGTACTGCGGAGACTGCTCTGGACGAACTGGCCAACAGAGTTTACAATCTTTTGGAGCGGCACTGGAAATGAGGGTTCGTCTGACTAAGCCATATTGCGGGCAAAGGATAAAATGCAATCACATGATTAATCATATGACTATTATTAGGCTTGTCCATTCAAAATACTATTCGGTGAGGGGCGTAGTCTTACTCCGCCACGATTTACCCCTAAGCTGATCTGAGGACGTACCAGGCACCCAGTGACCAACCTTCTATATTAAGGCGCCTTGCCAGACCTACTCTCGTGTCTCCTCACTTATCTTGCTATGCTTCAATTCCTGCTAGAGTCAAAATGTTCTACATAGACATTAAGTGGTTTGACGAAACTCTACGCAAGAATGTTGAGCGTCCTCCGGGAGTTCAATATTGTCTATCCGATGCTTTCAACACCTCCAGCCCTTTTATTCCATCGCCGACCGGTTCCTGGCGAGTCGGTTTTAATACCTATGGTAAATGCATGCAGGTTTGGGCATCAACTTCGATGAATCTTGGAACGCTTAGAGGGTAAGCACTTAGCGAACATGGGGAGGGAGAGATTTTATCACATACGCTGACCGTCCCAGGACGATCGTACAAATTCTCGATAAAAATAGGGGACTTATTAAGACTTTACAGGATGAAAACAAGACGCAAAGCATAGAAGGCACGGCTACTAATAATAACGACGCTCCTAGACGGTGATTCTAACGACCCATACCGATAAGAGGCGCCATCCGACCCCTTTTCGGAAGGCTAGGGATGGAGGTCCACTCGGCCGGCCATCCCACGGGAGCTAGAGGCATGATCTCTACGTACCCCTTAGGAATAGATTTTTAGGCTAATAATAAGTAAATTATACCGTCCTACTAGAAGTGCGAAAAGTGCGGAATAACATTGTATCGGTGACCAGTATTAATAACGGATCATCCGCTACTCAAATACATCTTTATTACAAAGGCACTTCCCAAGGGGTGAGAGTCTCTGCTAGGTGATCAAGCTAGGGAGGGGTCTTATTCTAATAAAACAATGAGAAGGTGTAACGGTCGAACAATAGTCAACACGTATAACAGGGGTAATAGGCGTAGTGATTGTATACAATAAGGGCACAGGAATATCAGTTCGTATAGGTTGGTATTTCAGACAATCGGTAGCGACTGAGTCTTCTATCTAACTTAGTGAGGAGGAAGCCTCAGTCTTATATATCTAGTGAACTTCATTCGTACTTCATTCCTTAATTTATACCCCGTATAAAGTTCCTTGCTTAATCATTCTATAGTTGTCCCTTTTACTCGTAGTATCCAAATCCGTGTAGAAACGCCGCCCTTTTTAGCGTCCTTTCCACTTAGCCACTTCTTTAGCCACGTACCCGTGTACTGGTTATAATTATACTGTCCACTTGTGTCCCATCCTAATCTGTGTACTAGGATTATTAGTGCTGGCTGCCTGTATACTAGCACCCTTTGTATTGGCCACCGTTCTGTTATTCCTGACCGCCTTGGGTCCCTTTTCTAGCCTCGTAGGGGCTAGAATCGTAATAATCTTGTTCTTTATAGAAACCCACTACTAGGATTGTTGCGTATACTTGTTTTCTTTCGGCGTTTGTCTAGTAAGTGGGTCTGATAATTTTTAGTTCTATAGTAATAAACTACTCTATACTACTTCGTTATACCTTCGACCCTTTTTAACGCTTGTTTAATATCCTCTTCTAGACTACACCACAGTCTCGGCATCTGCCGCTTTTCTCGTTCCTCCTCGATAAGCGTCTATAGCCGAGTCGCTGTCTCACGTAGGGCTTATGCTTATTTTTCCCGCGTCGGTATTAAACTTTCTTCGTCCGAGGTATTGTCGGTACTATCCGACTCTTCCGTTTCCGAATTCTAGTTCTCATCGGGAATAGCTCGACTGACTTTACTCCGGTGTCGACGCAAGTTGCGTCCGTGGTACCGAAGAACGTTATACCTCTCCAGCTGGTCACGAAGCAATTGCGTACACAGTAAAGGCGAGTCGGGATCGTCATCCATTCTGTTGATGAAGTGACTTTGCCGAATCGTACACTATTTCGCATTTAGATAGTAGTTTGCAGAACGGGCGTTAAATTCGACAACACGTGGGTTATGTCGAACAGGTTCTTGGATCAACCATCGTTCTCGAAGTCGGATAAGCTCGTTATAAAGTTTATTCTTTGGT
Source organism: Sporothrix inflata (assembly GCA_021396225.1). Lineage (NCBI taxonomy): Eukaryota > Fungi > Ascomycota > Sordariomycetes > Ophiostomatales > Ophiostomataceae > Sporothrix > Sporothrix inflata. The sequence goes on along the minus strand of WNYF01000125.1, from coordinate 37,147 downwards.
AGGCGAAGTAGAGACTACTCCGGCTGTACGACGTACGGTATATGTGTTGAGTTAAATTCTAAGGTTAACTCTTAGCCGTCTTTTGGATGGTGCTTGATGTTCGATGCTGGTAATGGTTGCGAAAGCGACCCGTGGTTCCGCTTTAATATGCGTTTGTAGTAGCTATGTAGCCCGTGATGAAACGTTGGCCACTAGACGAAGTCTTTGGTCTCTTTATCTTTACGTATAAAGGATTTTTTCTATAGATACGGGAGGATTTAGTGGTTTCCGAGAAAACTCTGCTTTAGATCGCGCCGTTATATACGCGCTTGTTACTTACCCTCGGCCCGGTTAATAGTATGAAAGCTCTATTAATATAGTATCCGGTACGGCTTCGTATCCTAGCCTTACCGTTCGAATTAGCCGTCTTTCTACTCCTAGAGTTAAGTAAAAAGAACGTCGACACTCTATACCGTTAACCGTTTACCGTACGTAAGTTGAAGCCTATAGCGCTCGTCGAGGGCGTCGCCTAGATTGTCGAAGTAGAGCGGGATTTCACTTATTAGCGTTACCTTAATACGTTCGGCTTTTAAGAATAGTTTTAGAGGAAGAAATATATCCTTACGAAAGGCGTATAGGTAGAGTTACCGTAGATACGTCCTTAAGTAGGTTAAATAGCCGGGAATAGCGTTAAACTCGAGTATCTACTACCGAGCCCTGTCTACGCGAATAAAGTTAATCCGTACGTCTCGGATTTACCGGTACCGCCGGTGGTACGTAGCCTATAGTGACGGGTTATTAAATAGTATATAGGCCGCGTAGGGCGGCCGGAACGTAAGCGTATACTAGTCGATCTTATCGAGAAACTATACGTAATTATACACCTTTATCGTTCGTTAAAACCCGAGACCCTCTCTACGCCGGACGCTATATAGATAATTTACGTCTAGTTATAGTCGAATATCCTACCAACAACCGCCTAATACCTAAATACGCCCTCCCCCGTACGAGAACTAAAGGTAACGGAGAAATATAAACATTACCCGGCTATACTCCCACGTCACAAAATACGGGTCCTAGAAGCTATAAACCATTTTAAAGCCCATACAAAATTTATTAATATTTCACCATAGCCATCGGAGCACCGTATCTATCCGGAAGCTGTAATATAAAGAGTCTTAGTTCGTTAACACCGATAAAACCTTATTATACAAACCGCGCCCACGAATCTCTTCGTTTACGGCGGAGAGTAGCGCCTTCGTAATACGATATTCCTCTCGGACGCCGGTGGACTTCTCTATCGACCCTTACAAAGCATAGTGGCAGCGTAATTTCATATATAAATACGCTTTCAATAAGACGGCAGGTTAATAGCTTAAGCCTCCACTAACAAGTTCCCAAGTCTCGCGTAACTATTTATCCAAGGCCAACGTCTCGATGGCCGGGTTAATAAACGGGTACGTATTCCCGACGGCAAACATTTCTTTATTACTTAAGTAAAACTACCTATACAGAACGCCGTAGGCGCGCAGCGTCGACCGCTACCCCGTTTCGATCGTCAGGCTACCCGTCTAATACAACATACTAAAGGGATAAAAGGCGACCTTCTATATCTCGCCGGGCCCGGACCGTTAGCGCTCCTGTTCTAGATAAGCTTCCAAGCAACAACGCTTATACAAGAGCGTCTCCGCCGCCGCCTATCCTTATACAGCTACCGAGGCAACACGTGACGTCTACTGTGGGCACGTCTCCTTCCCAATGTCAAAGTAAAACTCGTCCGTGACATAGGCTTCGTCCACTGCATATGCCCAGTGCTTATGGAAGCGAGACAGCATACGCTCCCACGTTGTGTCTTTGGTTAACACCTTCAGGTTTTTGACCTGAAGGAGCAGCGTGACGTCGTAAAACTGCTGGAACCCGGCCTCCAGCTGTGTCAAGGTACGAGACGGGCCGGGAGCGCAGATGAAGATCGGACTGCAGGTCCGACACGGGCATCTGCGTAGGAAACCACCGGACGCCCTGTTTGGCCACAGCGAGGCTGCTTGGAAAGCCCGTGACACTGTCCATGTCGAAGTGGACTCCCGCGGCATCGGTCACCTGTTCGTCCGAGTCCAGGCAGATGTGCACGGCTTGCGCTTGGTCGTCGTCCGACGCGACGCCACAGTAGATCGCTCGACGGGTTGCCGGGCTGGTCTGCCCAAAGAGGTTGTCCTCCATGGATGCAATCTTCGGTACGCCCAGCACGTCAGGACAGAGGCCGGCCGCAGAAGCAACGTACGCCGCGAGAGAAACGTGCTCTCTTGCTTCTTGCCTGTGCTGGAGCGCCGCGGTACGGTGGCAGTCCGCACAGCATCCGTGAAAGACATAGAGCTGGTCGGTGAGCTGCCCCGCGAGGGTTGTCACACCTTGTTGGACGCTCTCGCCGCGAACAACAATGCAGTCTTCTTCATCCGCATCGTCCGTGGGGCCCTGGGGGCTCAGGCCGCCAGCAGTGTCACCAAGGGACGGTAAAAATACCGGTCGAGGGACAGTGCCATCGTCCAAGATCTCCTCCTCGATCGCTGGTAGAGTTGGGCTGAGCGGGGGAAGAAAGTCGGCGATCTCTGTTTTGTTGGGCGCCGGAGCTTGGTCGTCGAGACTCGCTAAAACACTCCCCACCATATCGCCATGGGTAGCCACACCACAAGTGTCCTGCGCCTCCGTCTCGTACGGTCGTGGGGGCAAAACAGACGGCAAGGGTTCAGCAAAAGCGACCACTGGCTGTTTCTCTCGTTTCTCAGCGACCGTTTTTTGTCGCTTTGCCCTTTTCCGCGCCGCATCGGCATTTGCTTTATCTTCGGCGGTAGCATGCTTGCGTGGGCGACCACGCCTCTTAGCGGGACCTTCGCTGCTTTGTTCCTCCATATGTCACGGCGGGCAGGCGGGGAAGCAGGTAAGTGAGGATGAGCAGGGTAAACAGCAGTCTATTAAGTAAGCTAGTCTCGCAGGAAGTGCAGGTAGGGTCAGGTTGAAGACGAGGACGTAGCTCAAGGAGCTGTATTGTCAATACAGGATGCAGGCAAGAGATCAGACGAATTACAGGATTCAGGGGCAAGGCGGTGTGTAGCGGCAGAACACTTGCTGGCAGCCAGCGAGCCAGACAGCAGGTCTGTGACAGTCGTCGTGAGAATAGACCCGCTGTGGCGAGCTTTCAAGATACGAAGTAAGATAGGAAATGAAAAGAAGGCCCTGGTTATTTGCTGGGGACGGCGCTCTCTATGATCACGGTCGTGGTTAAAATCATCCCTCTCTTATTTGGTCGCGGTCGAAACGGTAAAGCGTTCCAGGAGCAGTTATTCAACGTCGGCCAAAACAAGGCTACCGTCATCACAAATGACGCTAACCCTAATTCGGACGTTTTCTTAACCGCGAAATGACCGCGAAATTAGTAAGCAGGAGTCGACGACGACATCGCAACTTTAAAGCAAAATAGAAGCACAACGAGTACAGGAAATAAATTTAAAAAAAAAATTGGATGTTGATCTTGTAGTTGTGTAGATATATGGGATGTATTCAAATTGAATTTTACTTCGTCTTAGGTGTAACGTCGTGGTCGTGATTTCCCTAATGGCCGCCATGCTCGGGTGCCGCGTAACGAGGGCAACGGTGTCGGTCAAGGTGGCGTACGGCGGCACGTCGTCGTAGAATTGCTTCAAGATTAAACAAAGGACGATACGCTTACCGGTGACCTGGGTGACCGATAAGACGCCGTTCGTCACGTCGGGGCTAGGAAAGCAGCCGATCTGTTGGCAAAAGCGGTAGTACAAAAGAACAAGAAAGCGCGTCGAGGAAACGTGGCCGGTATGGGCGCTGTGGTCGAGCGCGTGGACGACTTTCTGCGCTATGACGTAGTATTGGAGCGCCTGGATGCGGCGCCGCTTGCCGGGGTAATGCTCGGTTGTGAAGGCCCACCGGAAATAGTCGGCGGCGCTTCGGAAGCGGTACTTGTCGTTCTGCGGCGTGGCGATCGACCGGTCGTTTTTCGCCTTGGTAAGGGCGGCGAGGCCGGCGTAGGTAAAGGCGAGGCTAGTTAGGTCGTCGGCGGACGGCTCTTACCGCGTTATAGTAAAGTAGACGTTACGCTTATACTCGTTTAAGACGAGTTACGCTAACGCCGATAATACGGCGTCGTCCGCGGCCGTAGTAGGTACGCGAGGGTCGGCGGCCACCTAGATAGCCTGGTCGAACCGGATATACGTCTAGCGTATAGCCCCGTCCGTCTACCACCGCGTCCGTACGGCGAGCTAGGGGATTTATAGCCGGTCGACGAGCTAGTCGCGGATTTATAACGTCTCCTAGTCGACGCCGCGCGCCGGGACGAAGCCGAAGCCCCGTACCGCCATCGCCTCGGCCACGCCGAGCCCGGCGCGCCGCCCGTACGGCGTATCCAGCGACACGGTTAACGTATACCGTACGATATCCCGCCGGTACGAGATAAACTACTGTAGCGCGACGACCGTGACCGTATACAACGCCGCGGCCGCCTAGGGCGTGTCGATATCGTTCTTATATAGCGCCACGATATAGTCGAGGAGGCGGACGTACTTGTCTAGATTTTGTTGTATAAAGGTATTAAACACGCGCGCCTCGACGACGAAGAAGCCGTGGCGGTCGGCCCGTGTAAGATCGGCGGCGGCTGCGTGCGGTGCGGCGGGCGGCGTAGCCGACGGGCCGGATAGGAGGGTCGCCTACGACGCCTCGGCCTCTTATACGAGCCGGGCGAGCTCGGTCGTTATACGGATCTCGACGCGTTAACCGTACCTACGAGCCGTCTCGGCGAGGTTGGCTATTATACGTCGATACGAGGAGTATAACGCCCGCTCGGCCGAGGTACGGTCGGCCGTTACGCCGCCGCGTTACGCTAGGCTCGTTTATACCTCGTAGTTATACCCGAGGTTATATAGGTTATTATAGGAGAACGCCTAGACGCCGTTAACGTTATATAAGCCCTCTTCGACCGTGTAGGATTAGACGTATACGACGCCGTTCTTCCGTAACCGGCTCGTCTTCCGCGGCTCGTACGTGAGCGAGACGCTGTCCCGTAATATGTGTACGGGGTACTCGGTCGTAGTCGTCCGTAGAATCCGTGGCGGCGCCCACCGGGTCGAGAGTTTAAGCTTTATATCTATTACCTTTACCGCCTCGTCGTCGTTATCGTCGCCGTCGTCGCCTTTATCGTTATCCTCGCCGCCGTCGCCGTCCTTATATAACTCGTGCCCTACCTCGTACCCTGCTTCGCGTATAGCCCGGTCTTTACTAAATAAGGCGAGGCTAGTCGACCCTTCTAGAAATAAAAGCGTGTTATACTAGTAATACCGCCGTGCGAGTACCGTGTACCCGTCCTACGCGGGTATAAACTCGGCCGCGACGTCGATGAGCTACGAGCGGCCGTCCTGGGGTTATCGGCTTACCTCCGTCGGGACCTCGCCATAGTACGGCACTACGACGGCCGTCTTCGTAAACTCATAGATTGTAGCGCCCACCGTGGACGCCGTACGTGGTTACGCGGCTTAGTACTATAGCTTCGTATTCTTCGCGCCGTATATAAACACCGGGTCACTAAACTACCGCAGCGCTATTACGATTCTAGCCCCCACGAGGCTAAAAAAGGGACCTAAGGCGGTTAAGAATGGTAGAACGGTGGCCAACACAAGGGGTACTAGTACACAGGCAGCCAACACTAATAATCCTAGTACATAGATTAGGATAGGACATAAGTGGATAGCATAATTATGGCCAGTATACGGGTACGTGGCTAAAGAAGTGGTTAAGTGGAAAGGACGCTAGAAAAGGCGGCGTTTCTATACGGATTTAGATACTACGAGTAAAAGGGATAACTATAGAATAATTAAGTAGGGAACTTTATACGGGGTATAAATTAAGGAATAAAGTACGAATAAAGTAGGGCTTACTTTATACGAAGAATAAAATAAAAAAAGAGGTACGAATAAAGTTTATTAGATATATAAGACTAAGGCTTCCTCCTTATTAAGTTAGATAGAAGACTTAATCGTTACCGATTATCTAAAATATTAACTTATACGAATTAATATTCTTATACCTTTATTATATATAATTACTACGCCTATTACCCTTATTATACGTATTAATTATTATTCGACCGTTATACCTTTTTATTATTTTATTAAAATAAGACCCCTCCTTAGCTTAATTACCTAGTAGAGATTCTTACCTTTTAGGAAGTACCTTTATAATAATAGTAACGACTCTTATTTAAACTTTAACTGTATATTAATTAAATAATATTAACACTCACTATATCGACCGCTTCTAGTACCACCACTACCCTTACGTAACTTACTATTAAAATATAGGCTTTATAAAAGAAAATCGAGGAACTAAAGTCCCTTAACCGTAACGGGGTTAACTAGATTTAAACCCTATAATAGCTCTTCGTTAACTCGGGCGGAGGAAAGGATCCCCTTAAGATCCCCCCTCCGAAGAAGTATAACGGGAATTAGGCTAAGCTTCGCCCCTTCCTAATATAATACCGCCTATACTTCGAATACTAGACGTTAAACCTAGGGGAAGGAGAAGCTAAAGTTTTTACGGTTATCGCTTACTTAAAAAGACTAATTACGGTTTAAGCCTAACCGTTCCTTAAAGATTACTTCGAGAATAAAAGCGATCTTAAGGATATAGACGACGATACGAAGGAACTATTCTTTAACTTTAATAAGTTCGCTAAAACCCTCTAGGTCACCTTTAGGGACCTAGATATTAACCGCGAACTCTAACGTAAACTTAAACGCCTCCGATAGATAAAGTCCGCGTTAATATATATTAACGAGTTTAGATAACTTATAATTTACCTTAATTAAGACGACGAACCCGTTATAAACGCTTACTACGATAAGTTTAAAGATAATATTAAGGACGAACTTAATAAGAGCGCCCGACTAAAGACCTTAACTAAATACTACGTAATAGCCGTAATTATAAATAACCGCCTCTATAAACGAGAGGTTAAAAAGAAAGGATACTATACCGAGCGAAACTCTTACTATAATAAACGAGGTAATTACCTTAATAATAAGTAAAAGGGACGTTAATAAGACGAACCTATATAACTAAATATAATTATAAAGGGCGAGTAAAAGGGTAAAGATAAAAAGAAGCTTAATAGTAAATATTATAATTATAATAAACTAGGCCATTACGTTCGAGATTATAAGAATCGCGTACCGGAACGGAAATAGACTAAAGTAATAAAGAATTAGAAGGACTATAATAGCCTTCACTTCTCCTAATACTATAAAGACGGGTACTTCACCCATTTTAACGATAAAGACGGAGTAAATTAATACCCTAAGGGGCTAACTAATAAAAACCTTAATATAATACGCTGACGCCTTAATAACGACCCCGGATATAACTCTAAGGAAAATAATAACGAGTTAAGGGCTTAGCTTACGAACGTTATAACGGAATTCGAAGGAACCTAAGGTACGTCGCCTCGCGACGGGACCGAAAATTCGGATAAAACGTACGCGCGGATATATATATAAACGAACTTAACTATAATAATAACTAGCCTACCGTACGTATCTACCGCTCCTTTATTACGGGATTCTACGTCCTAGTAGTAAAGCTCACCGAAATAACCTAGAAAGAAAAAATTATTATAAAGAATAAAGGGGACTATATAAACGACGTCTTATAAATAAACTATATCGACCCTTATTATCGACACTACGTATAGGCTAAAGTAATATTATAGTAATACGGATACACGCGCTAGACGTAATAAACGGATAACTAGGATCCGTTCCTACTACGCCTTACGGGACGAAATAACCACGATACTAACTACTACTATAAAGACGGAGGTTACACTCTACGTATCGATAGATACGCGCTATAATACGTATAACGCTACTACTAAGAGTAAAACGTTAATAATTAAAAATGAAATAATATTAAATAAGAATACGATTAATAGGAAAAGAACCGATACCTCTAAAACCTCCGCGAAAAGTCACGAAAGAAAGGGAAGTCTATTATAAAGGGGAAATCTATAAGAAATTAAAACTAGTAGAACTCGCCTAATAACGATAAATAAATACTTAAGAATAAAGAAAAGGATTAAAAATAATTCACTTAATACGATTATTCGGAAAACGAGGAAGTTTAACCGACTTAAAGTACGAGCTCGGACTAAACTATAAAACCCTAAAAGTAACCCGATAAATAAAAGGATATATTCGAGTCCTAATAAATTAACGGGGCTACGAATAGAAAATAATAATCGACACCGGCGCCGAAGGTAATTATATTACTCTACGACTTATAAACCATTATAAAGTACTATAATAACTTAAGGAAATACTATATATTTTACGAAACTTTAAAGGACGTTAAGCCGACTACGATAACGGTTAAGTTAAAAGAGAAATACGGACGTTTAAACTCCGCGTAAAAGGTAAAAAAGTTAACACTATACTTAATATTATAGATATTAAAGACAACGACGTCATCCTCGGGTTACTATAATTACGAGAGTATAACCTACGGATTAATTAGGTTATTAACTAATTATCGTAAAACGACCTACGATAAAATATAATTAATAAAACATTAAACGCGTTAATAAAAAAAAAGTAAAACGACCTCCATTACGTATTAACGTAATATTATAAGTATATAAATATCTAAAAACACTAATACGATACGGGCCTATTAAAGTACGGGCCCTACGACTATTAAATACTACTAAAAGAGGGAACCTAACTAAAGTTTTAAAAGATATATCCCCTTAGTAAAAATAAACTTAAAATCCTACGGGAATAACTTAAGGAGAACCTCGATAAAAGTTATATAAGACCTTCTCGATCTCTTACGGGAGCACTTATCTTATTCGTCTTAAAAAAGGATAAAATATAATGATTATACGTCGACTATTAATAATTAAACGAGATTATAATTAAAAATTAATACCTACTTCCCTTTATTACGGAGTTACGAGATAAGTTATAAAAGGTTAAGTACTTTACTAAGATTAATTTACGAGGCGCCTATAACCTAATCCGAATAACCGAAGGAGAAAAATGGAAAACGGTATTTTATACTAAGTATAAATATTACGAATATTTAATTATACCTTTCGGTTTAATTAACGCCTTAGTATTATTTTAAGAAATAATAAATAACTCCGTAAAAGAGTACTTAAACGACTTCGTTATAATATACTTAGACGATCTCTTAATCTACTCCGAAATTATAAAAGAGTATAAATAATACGTATATTAAGTCTTTTAAAAGTTAAACGACGTAAAGTTACTAGTTAAAGTAAATAAATATAAATTTTATACCTAAAAAACTATTTTCCTAAAATATATAATTATACTAAGATACCTTATTATAGACCCGGAAAAGATTAAGGTTATCCTAAAATAATTATAACCTTAAAATGTTAAAAACGTACGATACTTCGTAAGCTACGTTAACTATTACCGAAAGTTTATAAAGGGTTATAAAAAAATAATAATACCCTTAATTAACCTAACCCGAAAGGACGTAAAGTTTAAATAAACGGATAACGAAGATAAAGCGTTTCGGTTAATTAAAGAGGTAATACTCTTTAAACTTATTCTTATTAAACCCGATCCTAACGAATTATACAAAATAGACGTCGACGCCTTAAACTACGTAATAAGCGGCGAACTATCGTAACGGGATAAAGAGGGCCGGTTATACCCGGTTACCTTTTTCTCGAAGAAGTTTACGGGACCTACGGAGCGATACCTAGTCTACGATAAAAAACTTATAATAATTATTAAAGGACTTAAAGAATAAGAAGTCTATTTAAAGGGAGTAAAGTACTTTATAACGATCTTCTTAGACTATAAAAACCTTACTTACTTTACTAATAATTAGAAACTTAACGGAAGATAAACCCGTTAAACGTAATATTTATTAAAATTCGACTTACGAATTATTTATAAGAAAGGATCTAATAATAGGAAAATAAACGCCCTAAGTAGGCGTAACGATTATAAGGGATTAAACTCGATAAAAGAATAATCTATCTTTAAAAGAAGAATTAATAAAATTATAACTCTTAAGGTAATAATATTAAGATTTTATATTTTTTACCTAGTAATTAGTTCTTTATGTAAGCTTATATAATCACTACTATTAAATTCGTCGTTTTACGACGATTAAAATAGTATTATTTATTAAGCGTAGTTATATAATTTAATAAAGATATAGTATAAAATAAGTAGATAAGTAGATAAAAGGCCTACGTACCCTCGAGTGGGCAGCGTACCCTCGAGCGGACGGCGTACCCTCGAGCGGACCTTATAGTATCCTAATTAGAAGTCCCTAGGCGGTCCGACCATTAAAAAATCTATAGCTTAGCGGTTATTAACCCTATAGCTTAGCGGTCTGGATAGGCAATAGCGGTCATTAACAGCTAACGCCGGAAAAGCGGGTGGACTACGCAGGGGGTCTCCCTACGCCGTAAGTCGTAGTTACCCACGCACCCGCTATTATTTTTACGGGACTTACGAGACTAACGCCTTAAGGTGGCTTTTCGTATAACTTATCGTACGGTGAATACGGAGGGACTATAGAGGAAGAAAAAGAGTCCTCCTCTAGATACGTGTACGAGTCCCTATCCTTATAGAGTAAAAATACACCTATTTATAGCTATTATAGCACTTATTCACCTAACGCTTAGTTAATTCACCCGCTATACGTATTACTCTATAGCGCTATATGCCCTGTAGTTTAACAAATAATAAAACGAAGTTAAGAAGAAGTTATTCGGGAGTTATATTAAAACCCTATAAAAGGATATTTCGGGATCTAAAAGACTATAAAGAGACTTAAAGAAGTCTACAATATTACCGGATAAAATAATACTATTAAACGAGTAATCGACGAATACGATATCTATAATAAAACTAAGACTTTAAAATATAAGTTATATAAGAAACTATAATAACTACTAGTCCCGGAACGACTATAATAGTTAATATCTTAAGACTTAATTATTAAACTACTAATATTAAAAGAGAAAGTTACGAGGGTAACCTATAATAGTATCCTCGTAATTATAAATAGGTTAACGAAGTACACCTACTTCCTCCCCTACTACGAATTATATACGGTAAAAAATCTTACCTATACATTTATACGTAATATCGTCAATAATCACGGATTACCCGACGATATTATAAGTAATAGAGGAACGACCTTTATAAATAAGTTTTAGACGGAAGTTACGAGGTAATTCTAAGTTAAAAAAAAACTTAATACGGCCTTTTACTTATAAATAAATAGATAGACGGAATATATAAACTAAATACTCGAATAATATTTAAAAGCGTACGTTAACTAGTAATAAGACGATTAGGTCGAATAATTACTACTCGCCTAAGTCGCCTATAATAACGTAGTCTATAACGTTACAGGATACTCGCCGTTTAAAGTAAATTATAAGTTTTAACCTCGACTAAATTACTACGAGGACGAAGGTTTAAACCTAAAAGTAAACGTAACGGTAAAATACTTTAACGAAGTTCTTATTAAAGTTAAGAAAAATATCCTCGATCGGTAAAAATAAACCCGAACCTATATAAATAAAAAACGGATTAAAGGATTAATCCTAAAAGAGGGAAATAAAGTCTATCTTAACTGAAAAAACTTTTAAATAAAACGACTAAACGATAAATTTAATTTTAAGAAACTAGGACTATTCTAAGTTACGAGAAAAATTATAAACTCCGTCTACGAGTTACGATTACCCGAGGGCTTACGAGTACACCTACGGTTTAACATCGCCCTACTCGAAAAAACACTAAATACGGCGGAACTATTAAATAAATAAGTCCTAGGCGAACTAAAATACGAAGTCGAAGAAATTAAAGAATACCGAAAAACGACTAAGGGAACGGAGTACCTAGTTAAGTAAAAAGACTACCTAAAAGAAGAAAATACTTAAGAACTCTAGTTAAACCTTAAAAACGTAAAAGAAGTAACTATTAAATACTAGAACGAATAACCTAAAGGAGTTAATACCTACGACGTTAAAAAAATCCTTAAATATAAGAACGATAAAAATAAGTTTTATTACTTTATTAAATAGTAAAGTTATAAAATAAAATATAATAATTAGGAACCGGCCGGTAACTTTAAAAACTCCCCGTAATTATTAAAAGAGTACTAGAAATAACGTTAATAGCCTCGGTTATTATAATACCTTAATTATAGGAGAAACTTATAACGTCGGCCTTAAGACGAGTTAGGTTAATAATTTAAGTAACGGTACGGGACTCCTCTTATTATTACTACTTATCCTCCGTGTTAATAACGGCGTAAGCCTCCTTTAATATCCTCTTCCCCGACGCTTAGTAAAATTTACACTAAGTCCGTAAACGACGAAGTTTCGTAACGGCCTCCTCGAACGCCTACTTAACGTCCTCCTCGGCCTAAGTAAAACGGTGGAACTCGGCGGCTTAACGCTCACCTAAAGAAATAAGAGAATATTAGAATAAAGAAGGTAAATAAGGGAGTACGATAAAGGAAGTATACACTAAGACCTATAATAATCCCTTTACTATTATACTTCGCACCTATACGAATATACGCTTAATAACGACGAGTACGGGAGGTAAACTTAAAGGACTAGATATAATCTTTAAAAAGATACGTATAACGAGAATACGGTATCGCTTCGAAATAGGTAAATTTAATACTACGGATAATTCTACGGCGTTAATTAATATTAAAGGAAGCGCGTTTATCGATACGACTAAATATAACGAAAGAAAAAAAGAAAGGTCTTTACTAAGGAAAAGATCGAAAAAAAGAAGGGAACGGCGATTATTTATAATTATCGAAACGAATAACTTAAAAAAAAGAGAATTATATTACAAATTTAACCTCCGCGAGACGGGACCTAAGGCGGTTAAGACCGGTAAAAAAATAACTAATACGAAGGATACTAATATATTAATAACTAATACTAATAATCCTAATATATAAATTAAAATAAGATATAAGTAGATAATATAATTATAACTAGTATATAATTATATAACTAAAGAAGTAACTAAGTAAAAGAGACGCTAAAAGGGGCGGCACTTCTACACGGATTAAAATACTATAAGTTATATAAACAAGCACGGAATAACTAAGCAAGAGTAAACTTCATATAAGAATAAAGTTTAAAAATAAAACGGTATAAAGTTTAACTAAACTTCATACAGGAATAAAGTTTACGAATAAAGCCATATAAAGTTCACTAGATATATAAGACTAAGGCTTCCTCCTCGCTAATTAAATAAAAGACTCAATCGCTACCGATTATCTAAAATACTAACCTATATAAACTAATATTCCTATACCCTCATTATATATAATCACCACGCCCATCACCCCTATTATACGTATTAACTATTATTCGACCGTTACACCTTCTCATTATTTTACCAAAACAAGACCCCTCCCCTAGCTTAATCACCTAATAAAGACTCTCACCCCTTAGGAAGTGCCTTTATAACAAACGGGCCGCGAACTCCATCGACCGGTAACGCCGGTTACCCATCTAGCCCTCCGAGAGGAGGTAGTTATCTTTTACCGTCTCGGCGAGCCGGCGGGTTACGATAAACTCGATAACCTTACCGACTATATTAAGGAGCGCGATCAAGCGTTAACCCTTTACTATCTATCTAACTTCGACGGTCTTACCGGGTTTTAAGATAATAATTATACGGGACGCCTTAAAGTAGGACGGCCAATAACCGAGGCGGAGGCTAACGGCGGCGATATTACGGAGCCACGGGAATAGGGAGTCGCCGCAGGCCCGGAGGAGTACGTTTAATATTTAATCCGGCCCGGGGGCCTTTCGTAGGGACGTACGGTAAACCACCGTCGAGACGTCGTTTAAAGAGACGTATTAACTAATAAAGATACGGCCGTAGGGCGCCGGGGGCACCGGGGGAGGAAGTACGGCGTCTAGGGTCGGGAAGAAACGGCGGTAAAGGACTTCGGCCTTATCGTTAAAACTCGTTACGTATATATCGCCCGGTCGTTTTAACGGAGGGAGGATTAATAGTACGGAGGGGACGTAACTCTAGGAGCGGGCCCACTTTTCGAGCTTCTATAAGTCTATATCCTTAACGGAGGCCTTATATAAGACGGCCCGCTAATAACGCGTACCGGCTTAACGGAGGGCACGCCGTTATAACCGTCGTACCTCTCGTACGGCGTCGTATACGGCCGTAGACTAGTCTCCGGCCCGTACTCTCTTCTCCGCGGCGCAGAGAGTATCGGTGGCGGCGGCGGTAGCTTCGTTCCAGCCCGAGAGGCGTTACCCACGGGGAGGTAACTTAACCGGGACGTACGCGTATATAATACCGGTGAGCTTACCGATAAGGTCGTCTATTTACCGTTCGAGTTCGGCGGTAGAGCTAGGCGGAGGTAGCGTAAAGAGGAGAGTCTCTCTTCCTAAGGCTACGGCTCTATTAGTCTCTATCCGGGACCAATAAAAGCCGTCTACCGGCACCGGCGGTATCGTTACTAGTATAAGACAAGCCTATAACGTGTAGTCTAAGCCGGGCCAGTCGAGCACGGAGTGTGTAACCCGGAGGAGTAGCGAGGCCTACGTGTAGTCTATTATTAAAGGCCGTTGGTAGGACCGGCCGCCTTATAGTTACCACGTCGGTATACCCGGTGGCGTAAGTAGGGATAAGTCCTATTTATCCGTAAGGTCGAGGAGGACGCCGGCGTATACGGAGGTCCGCCCGTCGGTGTCTTAGAGGGGGTGGTGGAGGTTAACGTCTCCCATTAGGACGATGTCGGCGTCCGGGCCGGGGCGTAGCTAGGCGGCGAGGCGGGTAAGCGGCGAGTCCTACGGCCGCGGGCTAGGTAGGAAGGGTACGTTATAGATACCGAAGATATAGAGAGTGCGTGGCCCTTGTATATAGATGGTGATATAGATAAGGTCTTTTTCGGCTATATATTCTTAGTAAAATAACGGGAGGCTCTTCGTTACGTAACCGGCGAGACGGCCCTCCCCGGCCTATAACTTATAATATTTACCGGAGGCCGGCCCTAGTACGTCGCCGTTCGGTGTTTTTATTATTTCTTAAAGGAAGAGGATATCGGCGCCGAGGGTGTCTAAATAGTAGAGTACTATTTATACGTATTAGTTAATTTTATATATATTTTATAAAATAATAACTATTATTAAGACACAAAATGATTTTCATTATTTATTATCATTTTAACAACTAATATATAAAAGAAGTAATAAAGCTATTAATGTCGTATTAGCCTAACCCCTATAACCCTCTCCCGCCCGCACTGCTACCGACATGCCCACCGCCGCGGCCGGCGCGCCTAGGGCGTTACGCGCCGCTACGGTACGGCTCCGCGGCGCAGCCGCCCCGCCACCCCCGACGACGACCAACAAGCGCGCGCGGCCTCCTACTACCGACAGCTTAACACTGGCTAGTAGCCCTCTCCCGTACCGCCCTACGAACGACGTCATCGCCGCCTCCGAAGGCCCGTAACGGTCCCCGACTAAGCGTAACCGTACGGCCGTAGAGATACCTCTTGCCGCGCCCTCTACGTTACCAGGCCGCGACACCGTCCCTACCACTCCACCGACCCCGAATAAGATAACCAATATACGCGCCACTCGGCCGATTATTACGCCGTATACTACGAATATACCCGAGGACGTCGTTAGGATTTATAGTATCGTTGACGGCTACGTAGACGCCCTAGTAGCCGTACTCGTTATCGTATACGAAGCCGACCCCTTTACCGGCTCGGCCGTCGATACGATTTTATAATAACTCTTCTACACCGTCACCTCGTAAATACTCCGCGCCGTTACGGCGCCGCCTTTGGCCGTTACGGTTACGCCGGCTACGTACGCCTCCCGCGTTATTATATAAACCACCCCCCTACTATAATAAATAAGCGACCGCTATAGTAACGTAAATACCGTAGTAACGAAGCCACCGTTACGCGAGGAGGTTATCCTCCGTATTAGCCGTATAACGTTACCCCCGTTATACGAGTCTATTATTAAGACCGTTAAATCCGTCGCCGGCGACTACGTATAGGCCCTCGCCGTACGCCAACTCCCGAACGGCGATAACGCTATCGTCTTCCCAGGCGGGACGGACCGGTAATACGTTAAGGACGTATCCTAGGCTAAGGACGTCGGCGCCGACGTTATAATTATTAGCCCGAGAGTCGTCCTTTATGGCGTACCGGCCGCCACCCTCCTCTACGAAGTATAAAATTTATATAATAGATTAAATACGCCGTACCTAGTCCTCTAAGTACGCCCTATAATCCGCCGGGACGGCCCGCCGGCTCGCTTCGGTAACTTATACCTCACCGTCGCTTTTAACGCCGACGCCGCCTTACTCCTTCGAGAAGGAGTTATCCTCGATTATTACCTCCTCCGCGCCGTCCCGTATAAAATAAATATACGGCCGTAAATCTATCACCGCTATTAGATATAGGAGTATAAGGCGCGAGGTTACCGGAAGCCCCCCCGTTACGTATATTATAGAGGCGTTTACGAAAGCCCCTCCTACGGTAAGCCCTCGGAGGAGAGACGTTACCCGAATTACCGTAGGCCACACCCGGCCTACTCCCGTACCTACCCCTTTTACTAAGCCGCCCTTACCGAATAATACGACGTTAACGGTACGGACCGCCGCCCGTCGTTAGCCCGCCCTAATATAACCGCCGCGCCACGTACGCTATAACCCCCCCCTTTATCCCTTTAATAATAATTATTATTTTATAAAATATATATAAAATCAACTATTACGTATAAATAACACTCTACTACTTAAACACCCTCGGCGCCGACGTCCTCCTCCTTTAAGAAATAGTAAAGATATCGAACGGCGACGTACTAGGGCCGGCCTCCGGTAAATATTATAAGCTCTAGGCTAACGAGGGCCGCCTCGCCGGTTACGTAACGAAGAGCCTACCGTTATCTTACTAGGAATATATAACCGAAAAAGACCTTATCCACGTTATTATCTATACGTAAGGGTTACGCCCTCTTTATATTTTCGGTATCTATAACGAGCCTTATACACTAGGCCTAAGACTATAAGACTCGCCGCTCTCCCGTCTCGCCGCCCGACCACCCGGCCCGGACGCCGACGTCGTCCTTATAAAAGACGTCAACCTCCACCACCCCCTCTAGGATACCGCCGGACGGACCTCCACCTACGTCGACGCCCTCCTTAACCTTACGGACTTATAAGACTTATCCTTACTTACGCCGCCGAGCACGCTAACGTAATAGCCGCGAAACGACCGGTCACACTAACGCCTATTAATAATAGACTATACGTAGGCCTCGTTACACCTCCGGGCTACGTACTCCGTACTCGACTAACCAGGCTCCGACCATACGCCACAGGTCTACTCTATCCCGACAACGACACCACCGGTACCGGCGGACGGGTTCTATTAGTCCCGAATAAACTACGAGAAGGCCGTAACCCTCGGGCGAGATATCCTTCTCCTAACGCCACCCCCGCCAAGCTCCGTCGCCGAACTCGAGCGATAAATAGACGACCTAGTCGGTAAACTTACCGGTATTATATACGCGTACGTCCTAACCAAGTTACCCCCCCGTAGATAACGTTTTCCCGGATAAGATATAACTACCGCCGCCGCCACCGACACTCTCCGAGTAGCGGAGAGGAGAGTACGGGCCGGAGACTAGTCTACGGCCGTATATAACGCCGTACGAGAGGCGCGGCGGGTATAACGACGCGTCCTCCGCCAAGCCGGCGTACGCTACTAACGGGCCGTCTTATATAAAGCGTCGGCGAAGGATACGGACTTATAGAGATTAGAGAAGTAGGCTCGCTCCCGAAGCTATACCCTTTCCGCTCCCCCCCTCCTCTTACCGTTACGGCGACTAGACGGTACGTACGCCACCTATATCGACGATAAGGCGGAGATCCTCTCCCGCCGCTTCTTCCCGACCCCCGCCGCCGTACCTCCCCCGTTACCTCCGCCGCCGACGCCACTAGGCCGGATCTTTATTAGCCAATACGTCTCCTTAGACGAAGTCTCGGCGGTTATCCACCGCACCTCTCCGAAGAAGGCCCCCGGGCCAGACTAAATATCAAACGTACTCCTCCGCGCCTACGGCGACTCTCTATTCCCCTAACTTCGGAATATCACCGCCGCTAACCTCCGTCTAAGCCATTAACCGTCCTACTTTAAAGCGTCCCGTATAATTATTATCCCGAAACCCGATAAGACCGCCTAAGAGAGATAAGAGGCGAGAGGGTAACGCCCTATCGCGCTCCTTAACACCGTCGGTAAGGCTATCGAGGCTATCGTAGCCCGCCGCCTCGCCGAGACGGCGGAGGAGAACCACCTCCTCCCGGAGGGCTAGATGGGTAACCGGCGGTACCGGTCGATAGAACTCGCGTCCCGCCTCCTTACGGACGCCGTACGGTACGCGTAGAGCGACGGCGCGACGGCGTCCCTCCTATAACTCGATATCCAAGGCGTTTTCGATAACGTCCACTACGGGTGGCTTATTTATACGTTATATACACTTCGCCTCTTAGTCTAGTTAATCACCTAGGTTACGAGCTACCTAATAAACCGGACGACGGAGCTCGCTTTCGACGGGAAGACGGCGCCGGCACGCTACGTCACCGTAGGCGTCCCGCAAGGGTCCCCGTTATCACCTATTTTATTTATCCTCTTTACGACACCACTCTACTAAACCCTCCGCCGCCACCACGTTATTACCCTCGGGTTCGTAAACGACATTAACTTTCTCGCGACTAACCGCATAATAAACTTCTACTACTACCTCCTATAAAAGGTATAGACCACTATTACGGAGTAAGCGCGGCCGAGAGGCGTCGTATTTAAACCGGCGAAGAGTAAGCTACTCTACTTCTCCCGCACCTATATCGCCCCGACGACGACGCTTTCGCTCGACCGGGTCATTACCCTCACTCCCCGTTAATCGGCCCGCTTCCTCGGTATCTAGCTTAATAAGAAGCTCCTCTTCTCGAAACACCTCCGATAAATAAAACGCCGTCTCACTACGTAAAACTACGCCCTTACGAGACTCACTAGGAAAACGTAAGGTTATACGCTCCCGTAAGCCCGTACGATCTACACGGTAGTACTCCGGAGTATAGTAACCTACGGCGCGAGTATCTTCCTCCTAAAGAAGGGTAACCGCCGACCGACGACCTCCCTCGACACTACCTTTTACGGCTACCTCCGTACCGTCCTCGGGGCATATAAGTCTACACCTATCCACCTCCTCCACTTAAAGGCAGGGATACCGCCACTACACCTTTACCTAACCTATCGCCGCGCCGTCTTCTTATTACGGCCGGACTACCAGGCGAAAGCCTAAGCTATCCGGGCCGCGGCCCACCGCCCCCGACCGTTTACTAACTACTACGCGCCTATCCCCGCCCCGCCCCCACCACCTACCCCTAAAGAGACGGATTAGACTATCGTCACCAACCGTTAAAAGGCCCGTTAATAATAGGACGCCGGTAACGGCCACTCCGCGGAATCCCTCGCGGTACGGACGCCGTACTAGACGTCACAGGCTATACGACGCCGCCACCTCCACCTTACCAAGGCCGAAAACAACCTCCTCACACAGATTCACACCGGGCACGTCGGCCTTAACGCCTACCTCTCCTAAAGGGGGGCCGTCGACTCACCGACGTATCGTTACGACGCCGGGGAGGAGACCCCGGCCCACGTCCTCCTACACTACACCGTAACACCCGCACGGCCGGCCGGCTAGCCACAAACGCCAGCAGACCTAGACCACCGCCTACAGACGGGCCTCACGGCCCGACCACTCCTCCGTTAGCTTATACGGAGCGGGAGACTCGAGGAGTATAACCTAGCCGGGGAGCTCGAGAGGTCACCGACGCCGGCGTAAGGCATCTCCGGCACACTACGACTATATACTTCCCATATAATAGTTTTTACCTATTTTATTTTATCTATTTTATTTTATTTATTTATTTTATTTATTACTAGTAAGCACCTACGGCTTACTACATACACCTATAACCTAGAATATACACCTACTTAGATCTGTGGCAGTTTTTTCCCCAGGAGGGTTCTATCTAGCTAGTCGCTAATAGCTAGGACTAGCTAAGAAAGGCGGATAATATATATATATATAACTATTATTAAAGGGATAGGGGGGGGAGTTATAGTGTACGTGTTATAACTATTATATCGGGGCGGGCGGGCGGCGTACGGCGGCCCGTACCGCTAGCGTCGTAATATTCGGCGAGGGTAGCCCGGTAAAACGGGCAGGTACGGGCGTAGGCCGGGTGTAGCTCCCGGCAGTTCGGACAACGTCTCTCCTCCGGGGGCTTATCGCAAGAGAGGCTCTCGTAGGCACCTCCGCAGTGGGCGTAGCGGGGGGGCTTTCGGTAACTACGCGCCTCGTACCTCCACGTCTAGCAGCGGTGGTAGATTTACGGCCGGGTGTCTTATCTATACGGGACGGCGCGGTAAAGACAGTAGTCGAGGATAACGCCTTCCCGAATAAGGAGTGCGGCGTCGGCGTTAGTGGCCACCGTAAGGCATAGGCTACCGGGGCGGGCCGGCGGGCCGTCCTTCCGGATTATGGGGCGCGTCTGGAGGACTAGGTAGGGCGTGTTTAGTCTATTATATATATTTTACGGTTCGTAGAGGAGGGTGGCGGCCGGTACGCCGTGGAGAACGACTTTCGGACTAGTGATCGTGACGTCGGCGCCGAGGTTATCGGCCTAGGATACGTCCTTGACGTACCACCGGTCTGTTCCTTCGGGGAAGACGACGGCGTTGTCGCCGCTCGGGAGCTGGCGTACGGCGAGGGCCTATACGCGGTCGCCGGCGACGGATTTGACGGTGTTAATAATAGTCTCGCACGACGGAGGTGACGTTATACGGCTAGTACGGAGGATAACCTCCTCGCGTAACGGTGGCTTCGTTACCGTAGTATCCGCGTTACTGTAGCGGTCGTTTATTTATTATGGCAGGGGGGTGGTTTATATAGTGACGCGGGAGGCGTACGTAGGACGTAGGTTCGTAGCCGTAGCCGGCGCGGCCGTAACGGCCGGGGGCGGCGTCGTAGCGGCGCGGAGTACTTAAGAGGTGACGGTATAAAAAAGCTTTTACAAGACCGTGTCGACGGCCGAGCCGGTAAAGGGGTCGGCTTTATACACGATAGTGAGAGCGGCTGCGAGGGCGTCGGCGTGGCCGTCGGCGATGCCGCAGATCTTAGCGACGTCCTCGGGGATGTTCGTAGTGTACGGAGTGATGGCTGGCTGGTCGGCGCGTATGGTAGTTATCTTACTCGGGGTCGGTGGGGTGGCGGGGACGGAGTCACGGCCGGGCGGCGTGGAGGGTACGGCGAGAGGTGTCTCGACGGCTGGGCGGCTACGCTTAGTCGGTGACCGTTGCGGGCCTTCAGAGACGCCGGTAGCGTCGTTCATAGGGCGGCGCAACGGGCTGCTGGCCAGTGTCGAGCTGTCGGCCGTTGGAGGCCTCGCGCGCTTATTGGTCGTCGTCGGGGGTGGCGGGGCGGCTATACCGCGGAGCCGTACCGAGGCGGCGCGTGGCGCGCTAGGCGCGCCGGCCGCGGCGGTGGGCATACCGGCAGCAGTGCGGGCGGAGAGGGCTTCTCAAAACGATATTTAATGTCCTATTCTTTCGCGGGGTTTCTTTCACCTTTTGTGTCAAAAATAAGGATCTTATTTTATACAAGGAATAAAATAAGGAAAGAGACACGAATAAAATATATTAGATATATAAGACTAAGGCTTCCTCCTCACTAATTAAATAGAAGACTCAGTCGCTACCGATTATCTAAAATACAAACCTATATAAATTAGTATTCTTATACATTATATACAATCACCACACCCCTCACCCTTACTCTACGTGTTAACTTTATTCGACCGTTACGCCTTCTCACTGTTCTTATTCGAACAAGACCCCTCCCTAGCCTGATCACCTAGTAGAGACTCTCTCCCCTGGGAAGTGCCTTTGTAACAGACGGCGTTATCACCGCTCAGGAGTTGGCGTATAACGAAGGCTTATACGCGGTCACCGGCGGCGGACTTAATAGCGTTAACGATAGTCTCGCCTAACGGTAGTGACGTCATACGGCTAGTATAAAGGATAACCTCCTCGCGTAGTAGTGGCTTCGTTATTATAGTGTCGGCGTTACCGCGGCTGTTATTTATTTATTATAACAGGGGGGTAGTTTGTGTAACGAGGCGGGAGGCGTACGTGGGTGGCGGGTTAATAGCAGCGGCCGGCGCGGCTACAGTGGCCAGAGGCGGCGTCGTAACGGCCCGGAGTGCCTAGGAGGTGACGGTATAAAAGAGCTTTTATAGGATCGTGTCGACGGCCGAGCCGGTAAGGGGGTTAGCTTTATACACGATGGCGAGTGCGGCTACGAGGGCGTCTACGTAGCCTTCGGCGACGCCGTAGATCCTGGCGACGTCCTCGGGGATACTCGTGGTGTGCGGGGTGACGGTCGGCGGGACAGCGCGCGTGGTGGTGGTCTTGCTCGGGGTCGGGGGGGTGGCGGGGACGGTGTCGCGACCGGGCGGCGTGGAGTGCACGGGAGGCGTCTCTGCGGCGGTGCGGCTTCGCTTGGTCGGGGATCTTTACGGGCCTTCAGAGACGACGATGACGTCGTGCAGAGGGCGGCGTAGTGGGCTACTAGCGAGTGGCGAGCTGTCGGCCGTAGGCGGTCGTGCGCGCTTGTTGGCCGTCGGTGGCAGTGCGGACGGGAGGGGGCTGCAGGGATCAGGGTGTGTGTGTGTGGCGGTCGGGTACAAGTATTATGTTTCGTAGTTAATTAATTAGTATTATTCTTTGAATATTGTTGTGTTGAGAATTCCCTTCATCGACGGTTGGCACCCTGCACTTGTGCTGGATACTCACACCGATGAGAAAATAACCAAGAAAAAGCGCACTCTTGACTAAATCGTCCACTTCGCAGGTGGGGGGGCAGGAACCTGGCAAGGGGCCTGTGCTAGGGCCCTCGATGGTCACCCGAATAAAACGTTGGGGGTGGCGTAAGTCGATCGGATGGGCGCTAGATTTGGGCCATTTATCGGCGGACTTCAAAACTTAGCGTTCTGGACCGGATAAAGTTTTAGTTGGCGCTTAAAAATGTGCCATGGTTGTGTATTTTTAAAGAATGCACAATTCATCACGGGAGCACAGTGGTAATTATTATCGATCATGTGCACGTTGGATTCGAAATTGCGAGCCTGATCTGAACATTAACGGTTTTTGTTTACCTGTATTAAGCCGAGTCACCAACTATAGAACACTGGAAAAATAAAGGGAGCATATCATATTGAAAACACAAAAACAAACACTGACAAAACACACAAACTCGTACTTAAAATGGGAGTAATTTCTCGCCATTTTTAACGCGTGTACAAACAACCGTCCTATCCAGTCGTTTTGGACTGTTGCTGCGCCCTGGCCCGTTAATTAATAGTAATAAATCTACAAGACAAGATTGTAAGTTTTCTCCAAGACACCTAGATTGCTTCGCCATGGCCACATCAAAGGCAGGCATAGGCAGTTACAACTTGCCGCTTACGTCAAGGAGACACGTACAGTAACGCACCGAAGAGAACCATCTGCAGACACTGTCCCCGTCTTTCGTGCTCGGACGTACAAGGCACGAGCCACTATAAAGCCGACGCCCCCAGTAGCAATGGCGAGGCCACAAAAGATCTTCATTGGCACAGACCCCATATGCGTGGCGGGTTCGGCAGAACCCAAGAGCGATCCACCGATAGGTAAAGTAAATAGAAAACCGGGCGACATAAGAAGAAACATGGACCCCGTATATACGCTAAGGCACCCGGCGTTCGGCGAGACCTGCGAAACAACAGTCGGAAGTAAAGAGAGAACGGCCGCTGACGGAATGCCGTACAGAGCGGCAAAGGTGAACCGCGCTGCGTCACTTGTTCCCGGGATCCATAAACCCAGGCCGAGCAACGCTGCGGCAAACGTGCTTAGAATGAGGACATTGAAGCGGCCGAAGCGGTCACATAGCCAAGTTGGTACAACTCTCCCGACGACACTAAGAACAGCAATTAGGATATAACTATGCAAAGCACAAAAATATTAGAGGCCAGGTTAGAGATACCAGCTCACAACGTACCCAGTAGCATTTAGGACAACCAGGAGATGGGTGGTCTGTCCTTCCGGCATCCCACTGCTCAGCGTGTCGAGGACGAGGTGGTCGTAAGGGAGATAGAGACCGAGTAGTAGGAATAGCCCGGTAAGCGAGAAGACTAGGACGCAGGTATCCTTGTATTGGGCAGCAAAGGAGGACAGGTTGAACCGCGAAGGCGAGTGCGGGAGCCGCGAGCGGACGGTGAGTAGCGCCATACCGAGGAGGCAGAGGTAGGCAAACGCAATCGCCCGGAGTGCGTTGCCGAACCCGGCGCGAGCAAACAAAATCGGGTCTGCAATCCTATGGCCAGTTAGTCTTTGCACAAGCAGAGGTAACAACCACCCGGAAATAGCAACGGAAACCCAAACAAACTTATGTGCCGACAACGCCACCGACAGCTGATCCAGTGGCAGCAAGGCCCTTGGCGAAGCCACGTCGTCTGCGAAACCAGGTGCACACGGCCAGATTGCCCGCCCAGAAGATGGCACAGGCACCGGCGGCGCTGTAGATGGACTAGGCAAGGAAAATCTGGTAGTATTGTGTCGCAAATGACAGGATCACGAGGCCGGAAATGTGAAAGGCTGTGCCTGTGATGAGCAGCGGCCGGGGACCATGGCTATCAAACACATGCCCACAAACGGGACTTAGTGCAAACAGGAAAAAGACCTGCGTGGAGGGGATCCAGCCGATGACGCCTGCGGAGTACGCCTTGAGCTGGTTTGCCTGGTAGTAGGACTGGAAGTCACCAATGCAGGCAATCCAACTGACGCTCACAAATACGCAGCACCACGCCCCAGCGACGACGGACCATGCTGCCATGCCACCATCTCGGGGAGTGTCGCCCGTCGTCTTTTGGTTAGCCATAGTGTCCTCCGCGGAGGTTGCAAGGCTCGGCGTCTGTGATAGACGTGGTAGGTCTGGTAGAGGACGCTGGGACATGTCATTTTTGCTGTTGTTGGACAGACCAAGATCAAAAGACATTGTTCGTAAAGTTGCAAGACCGCCGAGTAGAGAAAACTGTGGATTGCTGAGGCTGCCATGGAGATAGACCGGTAGATAGACCGGCAGAGAGACAAGCTACTTATGGTTTTTGATCATCGTTTTTATTTCTCTATCGTTGCGCCATTTCATGAATTTCTCTTTTCTTACTCCCTTACTTGATTTTTTTTGCCGCTGAAGCCTCGCAAGCGTGGTCGACATATCCAAGCCCCCCTGCGGTGGTGAAGAAAGGGTGTGAAGGCGCTTCGCCCCGCATAACGACGCCAGGGTTACTGCGTCTATTTTGGACGGGACGTTGCAACGGCGGCAAGTACGGCAGGTATCGCTCACAGCCGTGCTATTTTCTTTGTACACAGTCGCAGCCAACACCGGACCAACATCTTGCAGCGTGTGTCTGATGCAATAGTACGTTGCAACCCTGCAGCAGGGGGGAGAAAAATGGCACGTGCCTGCTGGAAACCTCACAATCGATTGTGACCAACGTCGAGCCCATTCAGTAAATTGTTTGGATCCGGCCCCCAAATAACTCATAAAAATAGCCTCACTGTATGTTGGACAAGTAAAATATCACATTGTAAGAAACACAATCCCCTGCTTTCTTCTTGCATTGCTCATCTGGATGAGGCTACGTTCCTCAACAAGGAGCATTGTGTTTCAGCAACAGGGACTGATCGGGGTGCTCTGATAATGCACAGACCGAATCGAAACAGCACACACGATCGAACCGCCATCACTGCTACACGGATACGGTATCTTTTAACGGGCGTCCAATATCTGCTCCTCTCCAGTACGCTGCGTTAATCGATTGAAACATCCCCGGATCCGTCCACAAGACGCATGGAAGAAACTTGTCGCATCAGCCTGCTCTTATTTTCACTTTCTATATTGAATGAAAGGCCGCCACACATGGACTACGGCCTGCGGCTTGCCTCCAACCTGTGTTGTGCGTTGGAGGGTGGAGACTATGATGAGGCGAAGAACGGTATGTCGGTACCAGCTCGATTGGATCTTCAGGTGTGGGCTATCATCTCGGCCGTGAGTGTCATAGGTATCGATGGTACCACAACACAAAAATCAGGGCGTGGGACGTGGAAATCCAAGCTACGACATATTTTTATTGAGACACTCGGGAAGTATCCTTGCAATGAGGACAACAACCACCCGTCGTTGCGGGTACGCATCGGTCGATATCCTTGGGTTGCTGGCAGTTATGATGATACACTCCAGTAACTTTGTAATTCTTAGCGTAGACAAATACGAGACGTATTTATGTGGTTAAAATACCTTTACATTGAATACTAAACTATTATTACAGATGTACTATACTAAAAGAGCGAGTTTTACTTTAGGACTAGTGAGAAGAATGACAACGACAAGGGCTAGTAGGAACCATTGAAGCAATTACTTGAAATTTTGCCCGGTCACTAAGATATCCAGCGTAGAAAGATAAGTGGCCATTATACCATACCTGTACTTACTGTGACTAAAATACACAGTTGTTTTCCGCGCCACAAATTTATAATGACGCCGTCTCGACCTGTGCCTCCTGTACAGCAACGGCCTCCTTTTGATCAATAGTATCCTGCATCGAGATTGCCTGGAGATCAATGCTGTTTGCCTCGTCGTTGAACAGCTTTCCAATCTCCTCGAGGGGGATGTTCTTGGTCTCGGGGAAATAAAAGAAGGTTGGGATGATAAAGAAAATCATAGCGACGATAAAGACGATGTAAAATTTCCAACCAATGTTGGCGAACGCAGTTGGGCTGGCTTGCAGATAAATGATCTGGGCAATAAAGTAGCTGGAAACGGAGACGGCCATGCCCTTGGCACGGATATTCGACGAGAAGATTTCTGATGTGTAGACACTATTTCTGTCAGAGAATGGCTCGTGTCGTGACTGATAAATATTTGGCATGCAAACCTACTATGTGGTGGCATCAATGTTGAAGCTGAAGGCAAAGATATTGGCGTAGAGAAATGCGACACTGGCGATGGCGGCAGACCGAGCGCCTGTCCGTGTAAATGTAGCAAGAGCGACGCACTCGCCTGTGAGAGCCAAGACGATACCAATCCAGCCAATCTGCAGGGCACGCACGCGTCCGATGCGGTCGAGGGTGAAAGCATTAAATATGTTGCCGAAAACGGAGAGGGTAACATAGCAGGCGGTCATCATCAGCTGATTGGCGGTATTGAATCCGAGAGTGGCAAACAGCTGGGGACCATAATCTACACACTTTG
The DNA here is from genome assembly GCA_021396225.1 of Sporothrix inflata. Classification (NCBI taxonomy): domain Eukaryota; kingdom Fungi; phylum Ascomycota; class Sordariomycetes; order Ophiostomatales; family Ophiostomataceae; genus Sporothrix; species Sporothrix inflata. The sequence goes on along the minus strand of WNYF01000125.1, from coordinate 9,657 downwards.
CGTCAGCACGGGTGGGGAGGAACAAACATGAATCGAAAGGAAAGATCATGGACGTACTCCCAATGACGGTTGTGCCTGTGTTTTGACTGCCAAACATGACGAGAAAGCCAATGATCATACGCTTCCGGTAGGACGGCTTGGTCCACATAATCTTCCACGACACTTCATTATGGCGGTCAATCTCGTATTGTTGCTGAATTTGCTGGTACTCGCGGAAAGCGAACAGGTTCTGTGGATCGTGGGGATCGCGGTGTAGAACTTGGACCAGCTTCAGAGCTTCCTCAGAACGGCCACGGGAGATGACTAAATGTCGTCAGTTTGCATTCCTTCTTTTACCGTAGGGTGAAAATGCGGTCAGTGGGAGATACTCACGCCATCGAGGAGATTCGGGCAGGAACAGAATGCCAACGGATAAGATCAGTGGCGGGATGGCCTGGATGGCGAGAGGGATGCGCCACTGTGTGCCTTTCGCGGGCACAAAATAAAACGCGAAGCCAACCCCTTGATGTATTAGCTTCGTTTTCTCTGAGTCACGACATCCAGCGTGCACCGAAACTTACAACTACCAAGGGAATATCCCATTGTGATACAGATGCCGTGAATGCCAACCATCAAACCGCGCGAGTGTGGTGGCGAGACCTCGCTCTGGTACAGTGGGATGAGGACGAGAATCATCCCAATTCCCAGGCCCGTAACCCAGCGCGAGAAATCATACATGCCAATGCTGACGGAACCGGCCTGAAGACCACCGCCGAGAACCGATGTGATGCAGGCAGTAAAGATAGCACGCTTCCGGCCTAGGAGCTCACCAGTGTAACTGGCAATCAAGGAGCCCATGAAACCACCGACTGTGAAGAGGGCATTCATGGTACCGACGGTCCGTGAGTCGGTTTTGGCGTCCAGGTTGAAGTACTCTAGGAACGTCGGCTGGGCGATGGTGGCAGATATGATTGTCGATGCATAGCCAAATGCGATGGACCCAATGGCCACGAATGCAACGACAGCACTAGAAAGACGATTAGCTTACAGTGCATTCGACCATGGCGGGACGAAGTTTCCTCACATGTTGTATAAATTGCGGTGCTCTCTGGCAACCACGGGCTGCTGTTCCCCAGTCATTTTGACTGTTTTTTTGGATGGAGGCGTTGAGGAATTCAAATCTGAGGACGAGAACCGAGAATGGGGTGCATGACGAAAAAAAGCAATCATGTCCAAAAAGACCGAGTATGAATGCATCTTATATATGCGATCTACATGAGAAGACCAACCTTGAACTCTCGTCCTTGATTTCCCAATCGGTAAATCGTTGCGTGTGTGAGCCATGTTTTCTCCTATGCTGCACTCGTGTCGGTGGATGCGGGGAATATGCGGAGAATGAGATGGGGAAGTCGTCCCGTGGAGAAGGATGCTTGGATGCGAGATCAGCCCCTGGTAGTCTTGGCTAGAGCCTAAGACCAGCCCAACAGGCCGCTAAGGCTGCCAAACGTCTGACAGACACGCCTATGATCCACAATACGGGTCACTTCACAGCAGCCTTTTACCGCTTTAGGGCATGCTGTTCCGGCTCGGAAGCAAATGACCAAGTCGAGTCAAGACGCGAGTCCGGCTGCCTCTTACCATATTGAGGCATGAGCATCCGTCTCGGAAGGGTATAACTGGTTTGGGCCTGGTTACTTCACGGGAAGACTGTATTTTGATCACATTTGTCTTCGAGTCGGCAAATTTTTATCCTAGGAAGAGACAACCCGAGAACCGAAGTCGTCATCTCGACGGCGGAATGTATCCTTGAAGGAACTGGCTCTGTACATGGCCTGCGATAAGTTGGAAAGCTCCGTGCTGAGGATCGAGCTAAGGGAGTTGGTTTTGCAGAATTATTATTGTGGGACTATTGTTGTTTCCGATTTTTGTCTCCGTGTGGTATAAGAATTAAAGCAAATGTTAATACAAATAAAATAAAAAGGTTGAGGGACAAAAAAAGACGTGAAAGAAACTGTTTCCATCACAGTCTAATTGTTTTCAAAATGCCCGTCGAAAAAGTGCCCCTTTCGCGCCTTAAGGTGGTGTCTACCGTGCTTCTAATAGCTGCCGCCATCTCAACAATTCTGCCCACGACTCTGCCGGCTGTAAAAAGCTTGGCCGGACACATATCGGTTGACGAGAAAAGTCTCACCAAGTACGCCAACTGGACAGAACTTAACAACCAGGGCTGTACAAAGATCACCGAAGCCGATGCATGCGAGGATGTCAAAATCCACGCCGCCTCGAGAACGGCTTTTGCCGCATGTGGTGACCCCGTTGCCCGCACGCAATGGTACCCGCCGATCGGAGCCCTAGACCACAGCGCCCGAGAGGACTGGCGTGAGAGCCTCTTCCGCTACAACATCGACACGAAGGCAGTGACGAAGCTGGAGATCACCGATGCGCCCGACGACTGGGATTTTATCTCGCACGGCATCGACATCTACAGCTTTCCCGACGATCCAAGCAGAGTACGCATCTTTGCCGTCAACCACGGCCGAGCAGGCGACTCGATCAGCATTTTCGAGCATGTTCTCGGTCAAGACACGGCGCGGCTTGTTACGGATGTGTGCCACCGCAATATCAACAATGTCAACGGCGTGGCAGCCTATGGGCCTCGGTAGGTTGCACGACCAACCAGCTACGAGTTCTGCAAGGGATGTCCTCTGACAATGTAGTGAATTTTTCTTTACGTATGACCGCTACTTCACCACGTCATGGCCGCGTCTGCGTAAATTGGAGACCGTGACGGGTCCATGGAGCTGGTCGACACATGTCGAATACTGCGATGCACGTGAGACGGTGAGATATTTGAAATTCAAACACAGGACAAGTATCGCGTAAGAAGCTAATTTTGAAAGGTTTCTTGCCATAAAGTCTCAGGCACGTTCCCCGGGTCCAACGGCATCGCCATTTCGAAGGCCGCCAGTGAGGTGTACGTCGCGGACGTGAAGACGGGATACGCACGTATTTTTCAGATCATCGACAATGACGACAAACATAAACGGGACATCAGACTGGATCATACGGCTTCTGTTGCCCTGGGTGGCCAAGCTGATAATGTCAATGTTGTGGCCAGCACAGGCGACATCGTATTCTCTGGTGTGTGCCCCGAACTGCATATTTTCCATGTTGTAGCATTGGCTAACTAACTTTCTCTAGTATTTCCCTCGCCCGAGAAGCTCTCCGTCGTCATGCCAAGAGTGCGTGATCTAGGCACTACCTTGCGCATCCCAGCTTGCGCCGTGCGTCTCGTCCGGAGTCGCGGTTGGGCGCCTGAGCTGGTCTACTGGGACGACGGCGGCCTCTCGAGCCACATGACAGCCGTGGCTCTAGATCCAGATGCTGGAGTTTTGATCAGCGCTGCCATTCTCCAGTACGGTGGGTTCACTGTCTGCCCGTTTCGCGAGACAGTGTAGGAGGGTAACAAATGACACAATGGAACAAGGCTGAGGAAGGAACTTACTTTGGAGAGACATCGACGTCATCCCAGACAGACATATTCAGCCAGTCGATATCGAAGCTGTTTTCATACGCATGAAAGTCGGCGGGGGTGATAGGAATGGCCATTGATGGTGGCGGTAGCAGCGGCGGCGGTGGTGGCAAGGTCTGTTGGGAACTAGGCAATGGATCAGGGTGGTCGTGTGGGCTTGGTTGTCCAGCGATACCGTGACCAGAAAATTCGACACCAGCACTGGAAAGATCAGAAAAATCAAAACTTTGAGACGGCTGGCCCCCAGCAGCCCCAGATGATGATTCGAGAATTGTGACACCACCCCGAGACGTATTTGTGAAGCCGTGGATACCGACACCGATGGCGGCAAGGTCCGTCGCCGTAAGTCGGGGACTCGTTGAACTACCTGTGTCGTGACCAGCACGCCTCTTGCGCCGCACGTCGTCCAGGAGAGTCTGGATCATCTTGTTGTCGCTGAGAACAATGAGACTGTGGGGATCGATACTGGCCTCGGCCGGGTCGGTCACGCCAACTCCTTGGTAGCGCTGCTGCATTGTGTTCAGTAACCAGCCAACACCACGCCAATGTGACATGATTGTTTCGAGCGCCTTGACACATGACTGGTAGTTGAGCTGGTGGGTAGCAAGGTCGAACGAGTACGACGGCGACAGCGTTGCGCTAAACTGGATCTTCGACTCCGCCCCGAACACGAGGCCCGCGAGTTCCACTGCCTGGTCGACAAATGGCGATGCAAGAACAGATAAAGGGTCGACAGCCTCGGCCAACTCCATGATGGAGACAATGGTACGCGCCGAGGAGATGGATAGTTCGCGTGAGTTGTCGTGCAGATACAGCATGTCCAGCAGACCTCCGCTATTCTGACCCGAACCAAGCCTCAAGCCCGGACGATGTAGCGTGATGAGCACTGCATGTGCCCACAGGTGCAGTGTAAGAAACGTGCCGCTCTGTCGAAGAGCCTGTTGAGCACGGAAGTTTTGAATGTTGAACGCCAGCCGTGGGTCGATGTTGGCATAATACTGCACGAACTCGGCATTGTGCCGTTTCAACTGTTCACGTGTCCCGGCCACAAGACCGCCACCATCTCGTACAATGGCCTCATTTACAAGCCCTTGTAGGTGGAACACGCGCGTGGTTCCTGGGAAGGGCGACGGTGGTGGTGGCGTCAAGTCCTTATTTGACGGCGTGGTTAGCTTCGGCGATGATGGGGGGTCTGAAGGGAACGGGATATCAATCTGCTCTTCACGAATCGTCGACAGTCGCCCTGTTCCGAAACAGATGATACGGTCCATAATGAATACCGCCCAGAAGAGGGCTGCACTCCGTGCCTGTTCCTCCGGGTCGACCTCTCTTCCACCGGCGGCAGCCTAAAGACGACGGCGTGGTCAGTACCAGATTTCCGCCAGAACATCATGAGAATTAACTTACCTTCTCCATCCCCAGGTCCACTGCCATCCGGCACGCCATCCCTGTGTACATCCATATGCCCACGTCGTGGTTTACGGCCAGCTCATGCCAAGCGATCATGAGCAGACTAGCCACAACCTCTTTACTCGGCAAGTTCAAGAGCGGTACCAAAAGCAGCTTGGCCTTGTTGGCAAAACTTTCTCCCCGGCGGTATGCAGGTTTCTTCTGCAGCTGTTGCAAACTTGGCAGCTGAGGCAGCTCCGAGAAGCGGGCCGCCAGTGCGCACATACTGTTTAGCAAAATGGCAGACGTTCTCCGCGCTTTGACGCTGGCGAGGAATTGTGTCTTGGCGAGAAACGGAAAGTGACACCCAAACAGATCGAAGAATATGTCCAGTAGTGGCATCAACACGTTGCTTCGTGGGGTTGCTCGATCTAGTTCAAAGAAGCACTCATTGCTGTCGTCGCCGTCATTATTTGAAGGGGTCTTGTACTCTGGACTTGCATCGCTGCGATCGGCTGCTTTCTCGTATTCCTTTGCAATGGCTGATACAGGGGACCGTGCAGCTGCCTCTGCTTTATTCTTTTGGACACTGCTACCGCCATGGTGCGAGCCAGAAATATCGAAAAGCATGCGTTTGTATCCAGGTGATACTCCCGTCGGGCCAAAATACCGGAAGAACGGTACACGGAAGCGTTGCTCGCTGAGCTCTTCATCGATGTGGCCTACTTCGCTTACCGACTGTTGCGGCTGCACCCGGGCCGTATCAAGGCCTGCAGCTCTATGGCCCGGACCAGTATAGTTTCGGAACTTCCAGTCCGTGGCCAGGGCTGGTTCGCGGTACCAACAGTTGTGCGTGCCGTTCTGGCACCCTGAGAGATAGTTAATATCAATGCCACCATGAGGGATCAAGTGCACATAATTTTTACCCATGACTAACCTTTGCATATGGGCTTCGAGCCGTCGCATTGGATTTTCTTCTGTCTGCATCTCCTTTCCTTGGAGATTAGCTTTGTCCGAAATAAACAATATTGATAAAAGAGAGCAGTCGTGGGGAATCATACTCGCATGCGATAGTCGTTCTCCTTCTACGAGAATCGTGAACCATGATGGCTGTTGATAATGTTGTGAAACTTAATGCGGGGTGCTTATGATGCGAGAAGCGGAAAAGAAAAGCGAACGGTAAAGGGCGCTTGGCAGATGTGACGTCGTCGTCTAAAGTCCGAACCCTCGTGTCGAGGCTGTGAGAATGTTTCAGGTTATCTAATCTACATTTGCGGGTACGAACAGTACCCGTGAGAATTAATTAGAAACGAGATACAGAAGAGGATACGACAAAGTGCGATGCTACGAAAGGTGTCATGATAAAAGATCATTGAAAGGATAAGTGTCCATTCTGATGAACCTCGACAAACGCAATCTTGATTTATATAACATTAAAAATCATACTGAAATAAAATTAAAATCGTCCTTTTCCTTTCCCTTTTTTTTTATAAAAAAAGGGAAGAATTCCCAAACAAAAAGAATAATAATAAGAAAAAGACTAAATTAGCAAAAATTCAACCATGAAATTGCTGCTATGTATCAGATAAAAAAATCGCGTTCATTCTGGTGACATCAATCTAGACATTTTATCCTTTCACTGGAGAACGCCATAATCATACCTAGCCAATCACAGGCCACCTCGGCAACAACAATATAGAAGATGTCGCCACCCCTATTTCCCCGCAATAAGGCCCACTTCCCCTCTCCGTCTTCGGCCAGACTAACTCTAGTATTACGTTAACACGTCAAAACGATTAACGATATAAAAAAGAGAGTATTACTATAAATATATAAAAACTAAATTTAAAAACGATAGTTTTAATAGTACGCTATTCTAGAAGCCCTTACGAGGTATAAGAAATAACGTAACGTTAACAAGGCGAAGTAGTCTATTGTCATGGCATCCACCCCCAGCGATTCCCCGGTGATTCAACGGGGGCTCACTGGGCGTGTCTACTAGGCCTGGTCACCTGACCTGCTCGGCGCGGCCCGCCAGGGCCGTCGCCAGCCGTCAGGGCCCTTGCCAGCCGTCAGGCCTTTTATCAAGGCCTCCCCCTCCCCTCCTACTGATTCGCCAGGGATTCAACGGTGTATCGCAGAGGGCTCATACCCCCCTCCTTACCGGAGGTCTTCAGCCTTCGGGGCTGGAGGGCCTGAGGCATGAATGCCTGAGGCATGCGGTAATTCAACGGGGAATCCCCAGGGTCTCTCTAGATAATAATATAAACCATCCGAGGCCCCTCCTTTCGAAGAGAGGGGGGCCAAGGATTAGATTTTGTGCTTCCACCTACCTACGTTCGATCTACTTGCTTCGTGATCCTCTCTCAATTGAACCCCCATCCCTAGGACCCCCTTACACCTAAGGCGCCCTGGCCCTGGAGGCTGACGGCCTCCAGGCGAGGGGAAGGCGTGAGCCCTCTGTAATACACCGTTGAATCCCTGGCGAATCTATGACGAAAGAGCAGGTAGGTGGAGGGGGCCTGGATAAAGCCTGACAGCTGGTAAGGGCCCTGGCGGCTGGCGACGGCCCCATCGACGGGCCGCGCCGCGCAGGTCAGGTGATGGGATCTGGCTGGCACACCTAGTGAGGCCCCGTTGAATCACCGTAGAGTCAACGGTGTGTGTGCCATGACAAATACTTAATTAATAAAGACTTATATAATGTTATACGTATAAAGTATAATAGGATCTCTTAAATAAAAATCTATCCCGGTTAATTAATAAGAAAGTCTAGATAGCTTTATATTATTTACTTTAGTATACCTTGATTTAATAAGCGAATTTCCTTTATGACCTTATTTTCTGACCATCTTTAATATCGACTGACCACTTCTTCGGAACAGCTAAAACAAAACCTCTGACAAACACCAATAACAAAAAGCTTACATGATAGAACCCAAGCCTGCTTAGTCGATACGCCTCCTAGGCAGCAGTGCCTTGGTAGGTCAATTGCTTCTCCTGTGATGGGATGTACGCCTGCGTTTCGTAGTCATAGGTCTTCGTGGTGTTATAATCCCACCAAAAGCTGAGATGCTGCGGATAGCTCTCGTTGTAGCCACATGTAGAAATGAAGTCCGGCAGCGACGAGGACACAATATCGGTGTAGTTGGCCAGTGAGCAAGAGAAACCAGGGCCGTCTTGGCAGCCGGTGAACGGCACGACGGCCTCATTCAGGATGAGCCGTATATACGTTCCTTCTTGGGCCACAGGAGTTGCGTTGCAGGCAAGACGTTCGATCGTGAGGTGCGCACCCATCGGTACGATGTTACCGGTGTTGTACGCGTTTGGAAACGGAATGTGGTCGAGGGGCAGGTCTTCGGCGGGCGAAGAGATGCCTAGTGCGGCTAAGATCGGTGTAATGTCTGTATCGTGGGTGCTATACGTGCCGTGGTTAGATGCTTCGGATGGACGCGAAGGAGAGTGTAGAATAGCAAAGAGAAACCTACAAACTAAGGAAAAGTTTTCCGGCTTTCTCCGGGCCGTTATTTAAAACAGTCAAGGACGCGTTGGCGTAGACGGAGCCGACGGCCCGCATGTTCTTGTCGCCCGGCCCGGAGCAGTAATAGTAGTGCAAGTCCTGCGTATAACCGAACGCGACCCATTCATCCAAGCTGAAGACATTGACCCAGTCAGAGTATCCACGCACGTTCAGCTCAAAGGCGGCCATCTGCATCAAGTTATAGACATCGGTATGGTTTAGTTGCAGGCCGGGGACGACCACGTTCAGTCGTGCCACGGCGATGTCGAACTGCGGATGGTAATTCGTTAAGTTGCCGCAGGTAGCCGTGTCGTTATCGGCGAGGCAGGTCGGCGTCAGGCTGTTAGCACCCATGTAAGGCTGCTCCGGGATAATATTCATAGCCACCACATCGGTGTAGTTCCAGCCAAAAAAGCCCTCGCCGAACTTACGCGCCGTCATAAGAACCGGCTCGTAGCCGCTGGAAAACATAGGGATGGTGACGTTGACGGCCGTCGGATCCCACAGGTGGCCGTAGCGCACGCCGTACTCGGCGCCGTGCTTGTAGCCGTCCAAAAGTCCCGCGTAGGGGCCATTGATGGTCTCCATTTCAATGTAGTTTGGGTCGGGGATAAAGTATTTCCAGCAGTTAAGAAATTCCAGTTCATCAGCGAAATGGGTCGTGTTTGTGCCGTAGATCTTGCCGAGCGTCACCGCAAAGTTGCCGGCCGGTCCCGAGCCCGGCCAACGTTCCGCATGTCGCTTGAGCATAACAACTTGGTCGACCGTACACCCAGCGGGCGGGTCACGGCCAATGCCGTACGAGTCACGGTTCGCATAGGGGCCTTGGCCGCCAATGTGTTTGAGCACCGAATAGCCTAGTTTGTTTGGGCAAGGTTAATACAGAGGACAAGAAGAGGCTATCCGAGGTAACTATTAGGAGTTCTTACCCTCGAGAAAGTCTTGGCTGTAGGACTTAGCAGAAGGATAGCGATTCTGGGTTCCGAGCCGATTTGGCGTAAACGCGGTGGCCAACGTCGAAATCCCGACGACGGCTGCGAGGATGGAAACTGTAAAAGGAGCCATTTTTTATGTCGAATAATCAAAATATTGCTCGAGTCTGGGTGTGTGAAGTTGTTCTCGTACCGTTTTTATATCTCTGTCTTTATTATTATTATTATTTATTATTATCCGCCTTTCTCAGCCACTCCTGGCTATTGGCGACTAGCTAGACAGAACCCTCCTGGGGAAAAAACTG